>JANHGC010004209.1:37789-52488 GCA_027560395.1 Boaedon fuliginosus | reverse complement strand
TTAGGCCATACATCCAAAACCTAACATTCTCCTCCTTGGGTAGCATAATATGTGTGTGTGTAATTACAAATTACATTTTCAAACCATATTCCTCACAAAAACATTTATGCTTTACAGATCCCTGTGCCCAGGGGTGGGTTTCAAATTTTTTAACAACCGGTTATGTGGGTGTGGCTTAGTGGTGGGTGTGGCTAGGTGGACATGTGACTGGGTGGGTGTGGCTAGATATCCATGGATATCCACTGCGCAGCTGTTCTGTCAGAGTGTTTGCAGAACCGCACGGAGATTTCTCAGTCGATCGCGCGCAGTGCACGTTTGAAAGCCGTTCGGAAAGCGCACCCACGAAGTGGGTAACCAGTGAACCGGGAGAAACCCATCGCTGATGGTATTAGGTGCCATATGTATAATTAATAATTAAAAGAATGTGACTTTATGCCCTTGATGATACTATAGTGACAATAAATTTATTTATATCAATGCATAGTTTAATCTATGTTCCAATTTTGGCTGTACATTGAGAATTATCCCTATGGAAGGGCTGTTAAACTCACCGCCTCTGGCCCAGATGAATCACATGGTGGCCACACCCACACACAGTTTAGTGAAGGGGGGGAAAGTCCCAATATGTCATATGACACTGCTATGACGATGTGAGTTTGACACTCCTGCTCTATGGGCAGATTTCTGTGACACAAGCACACTGACTAGAATCATATGCAACTATTTCCATTACTGATTCATTTAATGTACATTGCTATATACATGCTTTTCTTTCTACATACCTTGCTACCATTTCTTTTTCTTTATTGGAAGCATATCCACTACTACCGAGTGGCTTTTTTGGGGAAGAGAGGAAGTACAAGCAATGATTGGTGAAATACTGGTCAACTAATGGTAGCAGAACCTAAAGAAGCAAAGATTTATAGAAACTGTAGATTATGACTATAAAATACTTACAGAGAGTGATACCTATTTATCTACAGTCATTATCAATAAAGATTCTCAGTCATCCAAGTCATGGTTGACTCATTGAGAATCATTATTAGAACTGGAAAAGTCACCAGAAGCCGCAAGAGTAGGTCAGATACCAAGGACCTGAAACTAACAAAAGAATAAAGAATTGTTTTTATTTACTTCTAACTGTAGCTTTTTAAGTGATGCTCTATAAATGCATACATATGCCCAAAAAATCAGGTTGGGTTTTTTAAAATAATATTTTGAAGGAGCTCCCGCTATCCTACAACATTCTATACAAAGGCAGAGCTCAAGGTTGTCCACTGATGGTGTCAAAATGCAACATATATGCACTGATATAATTATTACAATGCAATGATTATGTGCTTGTGTTGGGAGATTCTGTATATTAATAAACACGTTATTTGCTTTTCTATGGCTCTCCTAAGGATGCTTATAATGAAATTCACAGCAACTTATTTCTGTGATTGTTTTTCTAAGGATGCTTATAATGAAATTGTTTTTCTAAGGATGCTTATAATGAAATTCCCAGCAACTTATTTCTGTGATTGTTTTTAGCCTAGATGTGAATGCCTTCCAGATTATCTATTCTGTATAAACTCTAGTCTACTTGTCCAATGAGATTTTAGAGAACTACCATGGGTCCATATCTGGAGGCACTGTTATTGTCAGAAAGGGCAAGCCTTATCAAATTTCCCCTCTTTTGGAACAGCCTGCCTCCAGAAATCAGGACAATGTGCCCCTCCTAGCATTATGCAGCCTGTGAAATCCTACCTTTTCTAGAAGGCTCATGAAGAAAAAATGGACTGTTGGTTTTTTCTTTCCAAGGTTGTAGTGCCAAGTGATGGGTTTGGATGAATAACTTATGTTTGGGTTGATTTGACTTATATTTTCTTATATTTAGTAGTTTTTAATCCTAATACTGTTTGAAGAGGTGTAATCAGAATTGTTTTGGCATAAGTAACTTGGAATAAGTAAATAAATAAATGGGTTCTGATGTGAGACAATGGGATGACTGATAAATGAAATAAGGTCTTCTTGGTTATTGGGGCTACTATAGGTGCATCATTTAATGCTTGAAGGACACAATAATTTATTTATTTATTTATTTTATTTTATTAGATTTATACCCCGCCTCTCTTCCCTGGTCAAGGGGAACTGTAGTAAACCTGGAAAAGGTAGCTTTTAGTAGGCTTTAGCGGGCTTAAGACCAGAATCCACAATGTGTCCTTCACTGAGGCAGAGAAGAATACACATATGTAAATCACAAAAGATATTAAGAATAAAAGCTCCTCATTACAGCTCCCTGTATACTAAGCCAATTATCTACTATGGCAGGAGAAACCCTATGCATACCAGACTGAAATGTATGATATCTTATTATAATCAATCATTAGAATAATGTATCTCAACATCATTGGTGCTCAACAGCAGTCTATAGAACTATCACAGCGTTACTTTCATGTATGCTTATATTACACTTTAGTTACCAAGTGAATCATAGAAGCACTGACAGTCGTAAGATAAAGCTCAATATAAAAATATTGACAATAAAATAAACTATGAAAACAAATAATATTGATGAAATTATGGTTTCAGTGAATTACTACTATTGACTTTACGGTTTAAATGGAATACTGAATTTTGAATTTGAATTTGAATTTGAATCTGAAAAGAAATTTGAATTTGCATCACTACAATTTCTATGTAGAAGAACCATTTTTAAACTTGTACCTCCATACAATAATTTTGGAATTTTATATATTTTTCTTATTTTTCTTATTTCTTTTTATTTCTTCTATGATCTACAGTGAAGTCAAATGTTTTATTCTACAAAGCTCTCAAAATTATCAGAATGTTGGAATTAAAGAAAACTGTTTTAGATAACATTACTCACTTTGGCAAAGAATTTGATTTCTTGATCATGTGGAGATTTCTCAGTTTTTCCACTGGTAACAATGGCTTCTGTAAAGAAACAATGTAAAAATAAACAACATTAGGCAGCATTATTATCACACTATTTAAGTTTGTGGAATTCCAGAAGCAGCAACAATTTATTCTGCAGGAAGACTAAACATATGGTTCTAATTATGAATCCTCTTCCTTGAATGTAGTCAATACTAAGAGTACTTACAAACTTATAAATTTGAATCAGTGTAAGAAAGTTCCATTCATATTGCCCAATTCCTAGTTCTGAAAGAGTTTTCTGAAAAAACAATTGCCATTGTAGAAAACATTACTATATCTTTTGTATGTACATTTCTTCTGCAGTCTGCTAAAATTCAGCTTCAGTGAGAAAAGGGGGAAGAACTAGTTGAAAACAAGTTCAAATCAAGCTAAGAAAATAATATGTGGAGTAAGTTTTTTAATTGCTGCATTCCCTTATTAAAACTTTATTTTACATATAAATAATTTTTTAAAAAACATCCAGTGTTGTGTTGAGTCCAATGTATTGGATAAAGACCACAGACACCTAACTCAAATTCATCCTAAGCTATGGATGCTTTGGACACTATCCCTCAGCTCAAATTTCTCTACAGGGATTTATTGTGGGAGGAAAAAGGAGGACAGAAGACACTATCTTGAGTTCCTGGAGGAAAATATAACAAATAAACACCCTCAATTACTGAAATTGATATTGACCAATCACTCTTTTTCTTTCTTTCATTTTCATCTCCACAGATTGGTTGCTGACAGAATAAAATGAAGACTACTGGGATATGTAATACTCTTGATCACAGAAATGTATCCTGAAGCAAGGGAACTAGGGGTAGAGGACATTGAGTTGGTTTCGAGTTCCCCCTTTGGGGTGAAGAGAGGCGGGGTATAAATTTAATAAATAAATAAAATAATAAATAAATAAACTCTTCAGTAGGAAAACTGGGCAGGGCCTCCACCTCTTCTAACATCTCCTGTTTGTAGATGATTCTGAAACCTCTTTGAGTCACATCTTCTCATAAGGGAATGAATATTTATTAGACAGTACCAGTAATAAATACAATGCTAATAAGAATACTTAATGTAAGCAATGGTGCACCAATAGGTGTCTTTTTCATTACTAGTTTTTAAAAATATTAACAAACTTACCTAAATGCGCAATGAATTCTTGAGCTGAGTCAATATATTTAAGGATCCTTTTGAGAAATTTATAAGCAAACCTCTTTTCCATTGATGAAGCATCCAATTCCAGGTCATTTAAGCCTCTAGTGAAACAAAAGTTTAACCTATAGTATTTTAAAAAAAAATCTAGCAAGCAGCACAAAAAAGTTTGAAATACTATGCTTATTGCAATTTAAGTTTTTGTCACTTTAAATCAGTTTATTAAAAATTATATTTAAAAATTCAGATGATCAAACATGGCACGCATTTAGCATTTACTGTACCTCCTTAAATTAGGTTACAAGATTGTTTGGAGCATATATTAACTGGCCAACCAGGACAAGATTGGTATTAGTATTTATTTATTTTCTTAAAATTTGATTTTAATTGTCACTAACAGCAAAACAAGTATAGTGGAACTCTTATTTTTGTAGACAGTATGTAGAAAGCATGAATTTTATAAATATAAATTAAGATTTCCAACACTCTCATTAACAGGATGAGAGTAATGTGAAAATAATATTCCAGTTTGTGTTTTTTCACAAGTATATCTCTATTCTGTTTATATCACGATCCAAATACATCAAGACTGTCCATGATTACAAAGACCTTGCATTTGCTTTAAAGAGTTGAAGGCTCTTGGTGCCTGGCTTGCAATTTTGACATTGCATTATCCTATGGCCTCCTGGTTACCATTTGAGACCCCTTTTTTGGCAGCTTCCTCCAAGCAAAGTTAATGGGAAAATTGCCAGGAAGATATAAATGGTGACCCCATGATACGCTCCTCTGAATTCTGAATCATTTTTTCCAAATTATTTCTGAAATACTGCACTGAACCAGTGACTTTACATGCAATTCCAACAGATGTTAGGAGAAACAATGGAGACTATTTCCTAATTTCACCAACCAACTAACATGATTGCCCTTGGTGCCCTCCAACCCAGTCAAATACTGATTATCTTTTATGCTCCTTTCATCTGTCAATTGACCAAGGTTCAGTCCTGGGATAGAACCCCCTTCTAATAGGAAGGAAATACTTCCATGAATTATCTGCATGAAAGAGAGGCATGAAACAGCAAGACTATGTTCAGCAGTGGAATAACTTTGAAAAGATGGGGAAATGAATTCTCAAAACCTTTGAAAATAACATTTATTGGTGCCTGATGTTAAAAGCAAAAAGCTTTTTCTGGGAAGCAAAAAGAAATTACCGGTAAGAATATTTTGACCTTTGACTGCTGCTACAAATGGGACATATTTCCATGGAAAAGCTGGATTTTTATGCCATAATAATTTGTATGGGCGGGGGGAAGGGAGAAAAACCGAAGGAAGGACTACCTTCTCTCAATCCATAACATGGTAGCATCTTGCTATTCCATTCGTTCTTATTTAACTGTTACCAGTAATTATAATCTCTTTTATCAATTTCCTGTGGAGTCACTTAGGCCAGGGTAGGATATCATTTTCCTATGAAGGTAAGAGTTCTAGGTACTGGTGCAAACCAACTAATGCATCCGTAAGTGAAAAGAGCCTGCCTATCTTGCATAGCTGGGAATTATATAAACACAAATTTTCCCTTACTAAACACCAAAGTCATAAAGCATGACATCACATGATTGCACCACTCAGTGAAAGCAATTCGAGCATTGCTAGAAAACCATTGAAGGTTATTAAGCAAGGATATCACGGGGTCACCATTTATATCTTCCTGGCAATTTTACCATTAACTTTGCTTGGAGGAAGCTGCCAAAAAAGGGGTCTCAAATGGTAACCAGGAGGCCATAGGATAATGCAATGTCAAAATGTCAAGCCAGGCACCAAGAGCCTGAATTGTGATCATGTAAATGCGGAAGGCTGAGTCTGATATAACTAGAATCACAACTATTTGCTCAGCACACTCTTACTTTTGAATGGTTACCTGAATATGTGGTTGTTAACAGAGTACCATGTGTATGTTGTGCATATAAAACTTCCCCTTATTTCATTGAAGATACTAAGTGACAGCTTGAGCTTTCGCTAAAATCACACAAAACAAAACACTTGAATAGAGAATGTTATTTTGTATTTGTATAACTTACCTAGATATGGCAATGCCATTTGCAAGAAGAAATTTGAATAGTTCTTGGGCTTTCTCCCTATCTCGAGCTTTCTCTTTGGCTGTCAACGTGTCATAAGGTACCAACAATGGATGACTACCTCCTCCTATAGGAAAACCATAACTTAGCCATACTTACTGCAATAGCAAAATTTTGAAAATAGTCATAAGACAATTACATCATGGTTTTGGTATTTTCATATATTCCAATATCAAATGTCAGGTGCTGATTAAAACATTTCATTCTTACCTTTATTTTCCAATTCCATTTTCTTTTTCTTTGCCCAAATGTTATGATAGTTTTCTGCTATTACTTCTACCATTCCCTGTATCACCAAGAAATCAAGAAACAACAATTTAAACATTAAAATAAGCATATGCTAAGCCATGGATATCATTGCATTGAAATATACATTGCATTATTTGCTGTAATGATATATGTCATTAACATATGTGATTGTAAGTATTATGTAAAGAAAGGAGATACATCAATAAAAATTTTCTGCTTAGGGATAATTCTTTTCCACATTGTTTTTCCATGTGATATATAGTGCTTGAAGAGATCTAACAAACCTTTAGCTGTTATCAAAATTAGGATTTCCTTTTTTTTTTACCCAGAACATAGAATGTAGGGAAGATATCTTCAAACTCCTGAACAGTTTAGCAATATTATTATTTGGTTAAAACCAAAATGCAAAGCAAATAAGCAATTTTGTCAATGGAAGAAAATAAGAAGCCTACTCCCTCAACGTTCTGTGCTGGGATTAATGTTTTTAAACTTGTTCATAAATTATCTTGGTTTAGAGCTAAGCAATCAGCTCGCTCATTTGTAGATGATACCACTCTATTCACTGGTGGTGAATACAAAAAAATCACAGTAAATAACTCCCAAAGGAACACTTTAAAGAGGCAGTTCAATTTAAATAAATGTAAGTGATGCATTTCCCCCAATTTCACAAATACACTGCAAGGAATCTGAACTACCTGTAAATTTTTGCCAGCAAAAATATTTAGGTTCATAATGGATATGTATCAATGAAGTTATCTGTTAGGCTTTCCAGCCAGCACTATATAATAAATTAAAGAATCCCTGACATTGCACTGATATTTTACTACTGTTTTCCCAAGGGTAGACTTGGAAGAAGCCTCTAAGCTAAGTTCATCTATCTCTATCAGTGCCAGGTAGCCATTTCTATCTATCTCATCCCATCCCCATTTCTATGCTCCATCTACCTCTCATGAGTCTGCAAAGGTTGGGAGTTTGTCCCTTTTCTCCTTTTGATTCTTGCAACTGAATGGGTGGATTTCCCTTTTTCTATCACTATCCATGCAACTTTACCAAGAAGTCCATTGACCACTCAACTCAATACAGCACAACCAACACAAACCCTAGAAAGGTTTGTGTTAGTTGTGCTGCCATACATCAAGAGTATTTCAGAAACCACCAACAGACCACTACAACTACATGGAATCAGCACAACACACAAACCAACTAAAGCCCTTCAAAACATCCTAAGTAGAACAAAAGACACAACAACCCCAGAAGAAGAAGAAAAGGAGTCTACAATATACAATGTAAAGACTGAAACAACCACTATGTAGGACAAGCAAGCAAAGACTGGCGAACATATCCACGAATACCAACTAGTTGTCAGAAGACATGATGAAAATTCTTAAATTTCACAACATGCAGACAGATTTAACCATAGTTTCAATTGGAAAAATGTGACTATCCTAAACCAAGCCAAGTCCAAGAGTTTCTAGAAGCCTGGAACTCTGACAAATCAGCCATCAATAGACATATAGACATTAACAAATCTATAGATTATGTGAAAGTGACCCAGCCCTAAAAGAAACAAAAAGATCCCAAACACCTCTGCAAACACCAGCAATTGGCACCCAGATCAGCATAGATTAACTCCAAGGTTGACATCAAACCACCAATCAAGGAAACAATACCCCAATCAACAAACTGCCATAGAAGCCAACAGCAAACAGCTCAATCAAAGATTCTCTAAGACCATCCCCACCAACACTAAGAGGCAACCTCTAGAATATGAACTGACAGCAAACTTCCCCCATTATCAGCACTGATGATATTACTGGGGAAATGAGGCGGGGTATAAATCTAATAAAATTAATTAATTAATTAATTAATACCTAGTTTAACTAATGAAACCTCTACAAGAAAACAAGAAAGTTCAAGGATCCCTTCTATCACTATCTTCAACCCAAATTGCAGAATTTAATCCTTTCGAGTCACTCCCTCTCTCTTTTCTCCACATAGAACACTAGGATAGTATATAGTTCTATCTTATCTTCTACTTCATTAGGAACTCCTCACATTTTAGAAATCTTCCTTCTTATTCAAGGCATCCTATTTCCACTTTGTCAGGAACTTCCCCAGTTTAAAAACTTTTCTCAAAGATTTAGCCAGACTATAAGTGTTTCAACTTTTCTCTAATTTCAATTTCTACAAAATATTGAACAATTTAAGACAAACCTGAAGTTCTCTGGAAAGTACAACATTTGAAAGATCAAGAGGTGCTGGGCTGTAGCTATTCCCCTGTTGTCAAAAGAAGATAAATTGGCCATTATTGTTCATTCTTGAGATGACCTTCATGTTGTATTATAGCAACTGGAGGAAATTTAGAAATAACTATTTTGTATTTAATTTTAAACAATAAAATAAGCAGAATGTTCTTACTCTTTATTATGTTTCAGATAATATGAAGAGTTACAGACTTCATCACCTTAGAAAAAGCATTAAAAACTATACAGTTTACAATCCTTCTAGGTTCTTTGGCAGAAGATGATAATGATTTGAGTGGCAAAGATACAGATCGAAATAAGGAGCAGGTCAGAGCAATTGATAGTAGCTTTTAAAAAAGTAGCTGCCTGGACTTAACACTGGAATTTCATTGGCAGATTGCATGATTATCTTTCCAGCTTTCTACATATAATTTTATTAAGAATTTTGAATGTATAGTATAACTAATATAAACTAAGTTTAAAAAAATGAAATAGCGAAAGTATAAAATCACACGAAAAGGCAAAAAGAAATAAAAGAAGAAATACAATAAAGAAAATTAAAAGAAATATATGCATTCGTAACTCCAAGCAATCATCACAAGTATAAACAAATGTAGTAACTCTTAACCACCTGTAAGGTTAAACAAATATCGCTCCATCCCATACCCCATCCCTTAATCAAATCCGGAAAATATCAACTTTTCAATCCTGATGTCAGCAAAAAGTCCATAAGGGTTGCCAGAACATTGCAAAAAAAAAAAAAAAGTATTATTTTAACTCTGATCAAATAAATCAGCTTTATATCCCTTCATTTTACTCCTCGCAGTCTTAATCTTTATTTCATTTAAATATTGTTATAAGATTTGATCAATTCTTGTTTATACCATCACACAGAAAGGCTTTAACAAGTCTCTTTTGAAGATCCAATAAGAAAATATTTCCCAGGGCATTCTCTTGATTTGTCATTTGTATTTTTCTTTAATTTTACAAACTTCATCCAGTTTCTTTTGTATATCCAATAAAGTGTTATTTTCCAACTGATTCTCTTGGCCTATCATTGGTATTTCCAGTTTTATTTTCTCTGTCTTGTCAGACAAAATTTGTTCCACATCTATCATTGCCCCATTAACATCTATCCATAGATTCAGATATGATCCATCCATAGAATCAGATATAATTACTGACACTGTTGATACTGTAGCTTTCTGATTTCTATGTCCATCCTAAAAGTCACCTTTAATATTTCCAAAATTATGTTGTTTTGTGTCATTTTTAAGTCCTAGTTAAGAAAACCAAAAGCAGACTTGCATTTTTACTTCTAGTTAGAAGTAAATAATATCCTCTAATATCCAGTTTCTAAAATCATAACATTGTTATGTGCCAATAACAAAATAAGTCTCTTTTCCATGAGAAGTTATTCTTTATAGTTAATACCAAAATATTATAGTAAAAGTCAATATTCTAAATTTAATAACACTCTTAACCAATTTGTAACTTTCTTAGATCAAAATCTTATTTAGCTTTTTGCTGTTTATTTCAAATTATTATTCAAATAATTTAAGTCCTTAAACTTAAAGCTATTGAATTTACGCTTGCCCAGCAAATTTTGAAACTTGCATTCTGAAGTCTCTTAATACCTTTAAGATGATAAACAGACAATTTCCAAAAGTGATTATAAAAAGAGGCTTGTCAACCTAGTGGCCTTTAAATGGCTCTACTACAGTTGCTAGCAAGATGACTAATCTCCTCATGTCAAACATTCAGAAAATAATTGTCCTCATGTAGCAAATGTTCAAAAGACATGGGTAATTTTGTGTCCTCTTCTTATGCAGAGAAGTTTCAAAAACCAGTCTACTCACTGGTTTTTCAGTTTGCAACTGTTCATTGCAACTCTGCTTTTGCAGAGATGTCTTCAGTTGTCTCTTCTGGAAGTCCTTTTTCTATATTATGTAGACGCATGGGCAATGACTCAAATGATAAGAGAATAGAATCCATTAAATTGTAGATTTATGGAAAGTATGTTGAACATACATAAAGTGAGTCAATTTTTCTGAATGGCCAATGACAGGAAAACTGAATATCATTTTTTTAAAAAAGAAATATTTAGGACATATTATGCAAAAAAAGATCAGTTACAAGGAAAATTTAAAGGAAAATAGCAATGGAAGGTGATGCATAACTTCACTGGATAATCTATATTAAATATTTGGCAAAAATATAATGTCTTTGTTTGACAATAATATTAGAAGAGCAATAAACACTGATGGTCACCAAATTCCAGCAGGATACAATGCTAAAAGAAGTATTAAACAATTAAATTTATTAAAACTGTTGTGTACATCTAATAGCAATTATTATAAAATTACACCTAAGAGGTTAATGTTTTCAGTCTTTTTCTGTATATGGTTGGAGTTTTAGAAGAAATGATACACCAGTCCATATGCTAAGGATTGGTATATTAAATTAGCTGTTTTCTCTTTGGTTCAATATTTTTGATAAATAAACCATGTAATATTTACTGTGAGCAAATGTTCCTGAATTAATTATCTCTATTTAAATAAACTATTTCCTGTAGTTTGTTGTAGTACATCTGTCCTATCTAGCTGTGAAAAGATCTAATTCTGCGTGTGGATATGTAGACATTTGCTATTTCATGTCAATGTATGACTATTGACATTGCTACAAACAGAATAAAAGAAACTAAAGTTCTTACATTTTTGTAAAAAACAGTTGCCTGATTATCTTTCAGTGACATGGGAAACGGTCATAATTATACATTGCATAAATAAACTGTAGAGACGAAGCTTTGACAAAGTCCTGTCCTATTGTATATCAACTATGTAACCTCAATGAATATGTTTTAATTATAGACTTCTAAAAAAATACAAAATTACTTATGTAATTTATGATTCATTTATGTAGGAACAGGACCCTCAGTTTCTTTTAATGAATTTTCGTGATTATATAAAACATATAAAATCTGATTTGAGCTTGATATGCTCAATTTTTCATTGTTGATAATTTATTTTAGAAAATTTTTATGGCTGCTCAATTCACTCTCAGTGTCTCTGGGAAATGGACAAAGATAAAAACTCAATATAAAACACTAAGAAGCAATACCCCCCTCCGCCCCCCAAAGTCAATAGGTTGACTTCTGGGGCACTAAGAGAAGAAGGTTGTTCCTATATTTTGCTACTCTGAATCTTCCCATGTTGATATAGTAAAGCAAAATTTACAAGTGGTAGGGTTTATCATTTGATTTCTGCTAATTTATTGTCTGAGTTCATAACTATAGATAAAAGTAAAGGAGTGTTGATTAGATTTAAGAAGTTATTTTAGAAATGAACTCTATCAATAGCAATTGTATTTAGACTTAT
The DNA here is from genome assembly GCA_027560395.1 of Boaedon fuliginosus. Lineage (NCBI taxonomy): Eukaryota > Metazoa > Chordata > Lepidosauria > Squamata > Lamprophiidae > Boaedon > Boaedon fuliginosus. The sequence continues at coordinate 40,413 of JANHGC010004209.1, read as the reverse complement.
ATACTGTTTCACAGTGCTTTACAGCCCTCTCTAGATGGTTTACAGAGAGGGCTGTATTATTGGCACCCAGGAATAATGTCCTCATTTTACCAACCTCGGAAGGATGGAAGGCTGAATCAACCTTGAGCTGGTCAGGATCAAACTCCTAGCAGTCGGCAGAATTAGCCTGCAATACTTCATTCTATCCACTGCACCATCACGGCTTTAGTGAGATAAAGAACTGTTGAGACGTCAATTGCAGGGATTTTACCTTAATGTTTTTGGTGCTCTCCAACCATGGAATTCTGTCCAGAATCACAACAGTCCTATAGACATTTAGCATACAGTTGCAGTAGCAGGTGTTGTTTTATTCTGGAATTTTGCAGAGGTCCAAGTAATCACTAATTATATCAAAGGCATAAACGTGGCTAAGCTGAGCTAATGCATTTCTCTTTCAGTAGAAAGAGGTGGGGAAGGTGATTGTTTAGGAAGATCTGGTAGGCCACAGATTCTCCATCTCTATTTACTAGGCATTCCTTCCTAGAGTTGCTTGTTGTATGCTACCCTGACTGTACAAAGACAAATTCATGAAGGAAGAAGCTGAAGGTAAAACAACTTATATTTATACACTTCTCTGAAGGAACGTAACATGACATTAGTTTTTGTCAATCTGCTGCAAAAACATCAGCACACAGAGGGAAAATAATATTATTCTAAGTAATTGATATTCTTTTAATCATTGTCATTGAGTTGAACAATTATTGAATCAAGACGACCAAGAACAGTATCGATTATAAATGAATGTACATAATTTTTAAATAATGTAAAATAATAAACTTTATTAAAAAAAACCAATTATTGAATCAAATACTGATTCACATATATTCATAAAACTATCACATATGGATTCTTGCTGTTCTAAAATGCTGCAAAATGTGATAAAATTTCACCAAATTACCTACTTTAGATCAGTTGAAATTATATTTTTATAAGTATGAAGATCTACGAATTTAACATATTTTGAACAGTTTAAAAGATTGGATAATAAAACTCTCCCTTCCCCCCAAAAAGTAAAAAAAAAGTAGCATTAGTTCTGAAAAAATAGGAATCTTACTTTTTGCTTTGTTTTTGCTTTACCTGACTAGACTGTGATATGCTACGGAGCTTTTCATTTTCACGTTGCTGAGTCATATTTTCTCCATCCTTGTTTCTTTCGAGACTCCATCCCATTGCTAACATGGTTTTTAGAGATTCTCTGGCAGGCCATCGATAGATTTCCTTTTCCTTTAAAAAAAATCTTATGTTTCATGTAGAAAAAAAAATCTAAAATATTTCCCCCCAGGAATAAACATGCATGTTTGCAGTCAACTGACTCTGTCTGTCTGTCTGTCTGTCTGTCTGTCTGTCTCTGTCCGTCTATCTCTCCTTTTCTTACACACACACACACACACACACACACATTTTGTGTTCCATGAGCCAAAACTCACTGAAGACCCACTAGAATATTTGCTCAATTCCACATAATCTCAATGCTGATTTTGAGATATCAATTCCCATACCAGCTACTGATGATCTTGGGAAATGAATATGTATAACATTCTTTCAAGTTCAGATTCTTTTTCTTTAAAACTCTGCACAAAACTTTTTATGCATATTTTTATAAGCACAAACATCCCACCATGTTTTTTATGCATTTCCTTCTAGCATATGGGTGTTCACAAGGTATTTTATATTATATCTTTTTAAAAAGTATTATGTACTATAATATAAGCATGTTTGTATGTATTATGGACTAGTTGATGACCCGGCTTTGCTTGTTTTTTTTTATTTTTTTGTTTTTGAAAGAAAGTATATTTGTGCCAGAATGGTGCAAGTAGCTGAAGCGCCTTTGGGGCTGAATTGGAACCTTACAGACTACTTCTCCTCCCCACTCCCCACCTTGCCTCAGCTAAGGTCTGTTTGAAAAAAGTGGAGTTTTAAAACCTGCCTCATAGGCTTTCTGGGGTGCAAGCAGCTGAATTGGAGGGTTGCTTGTCCTCCCCTCTCGCCTAGTTGCCTCAGCTAAGCTCCGTTTGAAAAAAGTGGCATTTTAAAAAAGGGGCTGTTCTGCACGTGCTCAGTAGCAGTTTTTCGTGCTGTTTTGCTGATGGTGTGTAGGGGGTTCCCCTTTGCCATGCTTTTTGAGCTGGAAATAGGGGCAAAGAAGCCTATGAACCTCCCAGTGCTGATTTCACAACTCTAAGGAAGGTATGTGTGAAATTTGGGTGAGATTGCTGCAGGGGTGTGCATTTCTATAGAGGACAAACACACACACACACAGCACCACCACCAGACTTGTTTTATATATATAGATTTGAAAAATAGCACTGCAATATCAAGGAAAATGAAAACTAGAAGATAATTGTATTATAATTCCACAAATATGAATCAAGTCACTTCATATTAAAGTATGAACCAAATTAATATTATTGGTAATAGTCATAAATACAAAAAATTTATGTATGTATATATGTGTGTGTGTGTGTGTGTGTGTGAATTTTTAGTATTTATGACTATTGCCAATAATATTATATGTTTTCGTAGATTTTCACGGGTGTAGGTATGAAAGTCTTGGTGTAATCGGGTCTTTTCCTGTGTAGGCTTGA
>JANHGC010004207.1:69667-79681 GCA_027560395.1 Boaedon fuliginosus | reverse complement strand
GTGAGGCACCTGTTTTCGTAGCAAAGAAGCTGCATCTTAGGGATCGCGTTCAAAAACTTCGTGGTATTCTGCAAATACTCTGATCCAACAGCTGTATCTGCTGCACAGCTGTTGGATCAGAGTATTTGCAGAATACCACGTGCGTCCACGAAGCGGGTAACCAGTGAACCAGGAGAAACCCATCCCTGAACATTAGGTCTCGAAAAGAAACCCAAATCTTACAGTTTTGATATTTATATGAAGGCTTTTAATTGTGTTTACGATCTTCTTTGAGTTCCTTCACACAGAAGATGAAATAAGACTTTCAGTGAATGGAGAAACAAAAGTTATAGAGTCTACATCTGCTTTTCAATAAAACTTAGACCCTTCTTAAGAATAGATAGGATCTGGGATCCCAAAGAACTTGACTATTAAAAGCTCTAAAGGGGAGATTTTAGCAAATATTTTTCTGATTGTAATCCTGCAAGTTTGATTTATAAAAGGATATAAAAGGATAGTTAGGGGGTTTTTTTAAGATGCAGAATAAATAAAACGTTATGAAAAGAAGCAATATTGGAGGATTGTTAAAAAAAAAGGAGGAAAACCTTTTTGAAAATAATTTAAATGAAGCCACTGATTTAAGAATGACTTTGGGATGCAAATAAAAAAGCTTTTTATCAGAGCTCATTTTACGCAATATAATATGGAACTCAAAAAGAATTGCCGAGAGAAACACAAGCTATTTTGGATGAGATAAAGAGAGGAGAAGGTGTAGAATTAAAGAAATCTCCAGAGGAGGTTAGTATGTCTCATCAAATTAAACTTTTAAAACACCAGCTATCAGTGTTAATAGTAAGAGAAATGGAACTAAGAGTGAAGCCAAGAAACATGAATTTGCAAATAAACCGGGGAATTTGGCTAGCAATTTAAGGAAAGAAAATTATACTGAAACTTCAATAAAGAGGTAAAGGATAATGTAGCTATAAAGAAGGGGCTTCATCAATACCATTTTACTTTGTGTAAAGGAAATGATAGTTCTTTGAAGAAAATAGATGAATAATTTTAAAAAGTCTATCAAGGATTACAGAGAAACAAAGACAGGTTATGAATGGACCTATAAAAATCAGGAGAAGTTCTGAAGCTATACAAATGATTAAACCTGAAAAATTGTCTGGACTGGATGAATTGTTAAAATCTTATTATAAATGTTTGGAGGGTGAAAATATTTGCAAATAAGATGATTTCAATTTTACAGGGAAACAATGCCAGGCACTTGGAAAAAAGTCTAACCTAGCACAAATGCTTAAAGAGGAACAAAATTTGACTTTAAATGGGATTCAGTGGGATTCAGATAAATTTATTGACCCTACTACAATGCTAAAATGGGTTCAGTTTCATTTATCTTAACATTCAAGTAATTACATGCAATTAACTCGATTACTCCCCAAATGTTTCATTATTTTCCGATCCTTAGCCTTGAAATTAATATGCTAATGGTGTGTTTTAGAAAGATTTCATCACACTTACTGTATTATGTCTTTCCCATTACAATGTACCAAATGCACAGGTATAGAATATGTGGTAACTGTGGGAAGGATTTTGGAGTCCTAGTGGACAACCACTTAAATATGAGCCAGTAGGGTGCTGCAGCTACCAAAATCAGGCTTAATAGCAGTAACTCTGAGAGGGACCTTCATCTTGGAGTCTTAGTGGACAACCAGTTAAATATAAGCCAACAATGGCAGCCAAAAAGCCAATGCAATTCTAATTTGCATTAACAGAGAGATAGACTCAAGAGTGAAGTGTTAATACCACTTTATAATGCCTTGGTAAGTGTCGGGTTTAGAGGTTGGGATCTTGGAATCAGCTACATAACATAGGGTTAACTTTAAACAATAAAAGGTTTATTAGAAAAAAGAGAAGGATGCCCCAGAAGAGGCTTACAGGTAGGGATTGAGTAAAGAATGTGCTTGGGAGGAGCATGTGTGCCCCTTATATACAGGGTGAGCCACATCTCTCCCTACAGGTGTTACACAGATGTGCAGCACTGATAAGTGCTGCCACCAACAGGTGACAATGGGGCAGGAATGAGCAGGAATGAATATATTCATGACACTGTTCTTATCTACAAATGTGATATCTTCTTTCTGGCTTTCATTCTGGACTAAGTAATTGTACTAAACTGGATTACCCAAGGGGAAACCTGTAATGGTATGTGGAAAAGACATTGGGAGAATGGACCAAAAGACACTGCCAAGGGAAAGGTCAGATAAGAGGCAACGTAGCCCATAGCTGGATAGTGGGCAGGGCAAGAGATGCAGAAGAGAACCTCCTTAATTTCTTGCACTGTAAAAGAAACAGTGCAATTTCAGTCTTACAACATTCTGCTAAGGATATCTTTGCAATAAAATCGAATTAGTTCATCTAGTAGTGATTCTTTTCTGCATGACCCACAAAACCAGACCAGATGGTGCCATTTGCAGAACACTGAATGTGGGTCTACACAGGATTGGATTGTCTCTCCACAACTCTCTTTACTGATATTCGAGGCAGCTTTGCACATGTCCAAAATATTTCTATTTTCATCTGGGTACATTTTATAGTGCCCAAGACTCATATTAAATTTAGCTCAAGATTACTTAAGGGTACCTGAGGATATTGGTGTACTCGCCTGGACTAACACAGTTGGTAATAAAGTAGTGATAATGTAATTCTTTCTTGCCACAAACACTAGCTCTGAGACTTTAGATTTGTTGCTTTATCCTTTCCCTCTGTCAAGTGACATGTAGAGGGGATTTGTTGTTGTGGATTGAGTTATCTTTCAACACTTCCTACTCTATAACTTTAGTGCATCTAGAGTTATTCCTGCCTATGGCTTCAGATCTACCAAGCGTTAGGGCTAAATACGGAGAAATGTGGTCATCCTTTTTTGCTCCTTTAAGTAAAGAGAGAGCTGCATTCCAGATGTGCCTGTGGCCATTGAGAAGGCAGGTTCCTCCTGTTCTAATAAGAGTATATTACACAAAGCCCTCTGTTAGGTCTATTGGGCATCATAGATCAGCAACTTTATTAAAAGAAGAGAAAAATTGAGACCATTGTCGTGCATTCATGCAGCTGTTAAATATTGAGGATTAATTCAGAGCCCTGTGAAGAACTATTGATAGTTGTGGTCATACCAGTACTTCTATTGAGGTTTTGAACCAAGAGAAGTAGTTTTTATTGAAGTAAATGCTTGCAAAGAATATATCCTAAGGGCCAAGGCCCTCTTTCTCTATGGCAGGGGTGTCAAACTCATGTCATCATGGCAGTGTCACGTGATGTATTGGGACTTTTTTCCCCTTCACTAAACCAGCCCCATGCTCCACATCCACCCCATGGTCTGAGACTTCGACAGCCTGCTCTAGGGTTATTTAGTATTACTAGGATTAGACGTTAAAGGGGTCTAAGGTAGTAGCTTGGCTTGGCTTGGCTTGGCTTGGCTTGGCTTGGGGGGCTTGGCTTGGCTAGGCTCTTAACCTATCAGAAACTGATAATTTGCTATGACTTGCTAGAAAATGAAAATGTCCAAACTTTGAATGAATAGACATTCATTAAATCATTGGTACTGAAACCTGCCAACTTTGTATTTGTTGATGGATATATTCTCAACATGGCCATGGCCATGGTCATGTTATTTTCCTGACTTCTATCAAAATGACTACTCCTAGCCCTGGGAATCATATTGCTGAATCATATTACATTATCATAATATATGATTCAGTATGTGTATTCCCAGCAACGCGCTAATTTAGTATTGGGGTTTACAGATGAAGCTTTCTACCTGTCAATCTTCATTCTTATTTACTGACTATATATATTGCATATCTTGCAGGCCATGATGTTTTCTTAGTTGTTGAATAACCAGGATAATTTCCTATCTATACAATGGACAGCAAAATGCGTAATGTCTTTAACCATCACGTTTACCTGAAGCTTTTATCCTATCATATTCATTTAGCTCTTGCTCTTTCACATTTACTGATGATAGAGGGTGGGGCTGAGAAAATTATTTAGATTTTTTTTTATCCCCATAAACCATTTTATGCCAAACATATATGCTGCAGAGAGCAGCTCATAATATTTGACTGAGAATGTTGTGGAATGTTCTGAAAAAAAATTCAGATAATAATAATAATGTGGGCATGGATGCCATCTCTTCCTTGAATGGTTTAAGCAGCCTGATCGTTGGATGGTTTCTCTATATGAGAAAACTAAACTTATTTTATCCTACTTGGTCAGGATTTACCCAACAGTTTTAGCTTGGCATATGAAAAGTTAGGATTGCTAGTACTTTTGGAAAGAAACACATCTGTGTTTCTCATCTCCATCTTTTTCTTTCTTATTCAGAAGCAGCATCTTAGTGATGTGAAAACAAATTCATTTCTTAAGTGTAATGACAGCAGTAGCATCCAAAATTGAAAAAATAGTAGCTTTGCAACTCCACCACCAATTTCCTCAAACAAGATACCTTCAAAAGCAATGGAAGATTTAAGGACTTTTTTTTATACTTGTGATCACTAGGAAAAGAAAGGTCAAAATCTGCCAGAAACGGGGAAAAAAAGTTTGTTCTGAACTTTCTATTAGATCAATAGACCAATATTTATTTTATTTATTTATTACATTTTTATGCCACCCACTCCTGAAGGACTCTGGGAAGCTTACAACATGGATAGCAATAGCACTCAGATTTTATATACAACTTATCAGAGCTTTACAACACTCCCCAAGCAGTTACAGAGTCAGCTTATTGCCTCAACAATCTGGGTCCTCATTTAGAAAGGATGGAAGGCTTAGTCAACCTTGAGCCTGGTGAGATTCAATCTGGCAACCTGCTGAACAAGTCAACAGAGACTGCAGTGCTGCATTTAACCACTGTGCCACCAAGGCTCTTAATATGATTATTCTTATCATTTAATTGATTTTTTTTAATTTATTTTGATCCTTTAGTTGATTTTAGGCTTTGCTGACTTGCTTTCATTGGGCAGGGTATCTATTTCTGATATATCTGTGATTAGGTCTGAAATATTTTTTTTCCACAGAAAGTAAGCATGTCATTTAAGATGCGCACTTCATCTGAAATACCATGCTGAGGAAAATATGCAGTTTTGCTTAAACTGGCATTTCTCTCATGTTCCTGCTGGGTAGAGCAGTTAGGAAGATCTAATACAAAGTCTAAGCCTAGAGGAACATCAGGATGAATTAAGTATTAGAAGGAGAGATGTAGGCTGTGTGCTTATTATTATCCTGTGTTTGAAGCTAGCATGGAGATGCAGAAAGACTGTCACTGTGTGGTAAAGGACACGCATGCATAAACATTCTACTTCAGTTCCTGGCTTTTTCAGATAAAGAATCACACATGGTGAGCCTAGGAAGAGCTTTAGATCTTAGAGAACTACTGTCAACATACATAGGTCATCTGACCATATCTGATGCCCTTCAGCTAGGTTGGGGTTGCTAATCCTTGATTCTCCAGATGGTAGAAAGCATGGAAATTATAGTTCAATACAACCAAAAGAGAGCGGAATTTAGGGAAGACTGAAATAGCAACACATTGACATTTCAGGTTAGCGTTTTTACCAACAGCCTATAGTATTTCCTGGCAGAACAATTGCTCTGTATGTGATTCATTCGTTTGTTTTGTAGGATGTAACAGGCTACAACATTAACTTTTTTTATATATACTCATGCTCTGTATGTGACAGGTATCAGGTACAACAGACACTCCCCAACTTCAACTTTAATTAAAAAAATAATCATGTCACACCTCCAACTGGAGCAGACTACCTTGGACTATAGTGAACTTGTAGCTTGGTTCAGTATGAGGCAGATCTGCTGCCCTCATGAATTAGAATCTTGGTGAGTTGTATAGGTGTGTCTACATAGTTTGTCCCATAGCACAATTAAAGAGCCACAGTCACAATGAGCTACACTGAAGGGCCTGAAATAAAAGAAAGGATGTATGAGCATTGATTGAATAAAGAAAGAAACACATTTTTCCTAGTGTTTCATGTAAAGCTTAATTCATCTGTACAGCGATGTCTTTGCTTTGAAGTTCCAATAAGTGGATGATATGCTCCAGAGATCATCGGATGAAATTTGGATTCGCTCCTCTAAATCTCTGTGCAGCTCCAGCAGCCTGTAGATAACAACCACCACCACAACATAAAATCTCCAGTAGAAATATTTCCAAAATCATTTTGCTCTCCAGGCATCTTCCTTCCTTCCAGGTTGTGCACATAAAACCTAATTGCAATGCCTGATTTTTATAAGTGCTCTCTTTTTGCCTTGTAGAGGAGATAAAAACCTGTTACAAAGACCACAGAACTGTTTTATGAATCTGCCAGTAAAAGCTTGCTTGCTCCTTGCCTGCTTTCGTTTCAATGGTCAGACCATCAGGACTGATTGTCATAAATGTGATGATCCCTGAAGCACGGTATGATAGTAATTAAATCAGTGTTATTCTTGACATATCTGCATAGGATATCAACGATAGCAACCTCCCTATTCCACCTTCCAGTAAATAACCACTTTATTCAGTTTGGCCAATAAACATCCATCAAACAGTTCTGCAACTAGAGCCACTGGTCTGGGTTTTTAAAACTAGCTTTTAGCTAGAGGAATCCTCTTTTAAAACATGGTTTGCATATTTACATTGTGTTTGATCCATGCAACAAGTGCAGAGGAACCTCACTAAATCATCGCTTCATTCTGAACTGCATATAAAAGTGCACGGAGCTCAAGCTTAATAGTCTCCTTGGTAGTCTTTTTCTCCATATTTGATAGATGGGCTACCACAGCTTTTAAATGGGAGCCTGGTTATCACTTTGGTGTCTCCTGCCGAAGAAGAGGCTGAGTTTCAAAGTGCACTGAATGCATTAAAAAAAGGTACATTCGTCTTGCCCAGAAATTCATTTAAGTTAATTCTCTGCTAAAATCTGCCTTCCTATTTCCCTAAACCTTTCATCCCTAATGAAAGAGAAATCTTTTCTCTGAGTTATTGTTAGCTTCAAATGCTTGTAAGAAATGCTTGGTGGTGCTTTATCCTTACTTTACTACTGTTGCCAGCTAATGAAAGATAGTGGGAATTACTTCCCTTGCTCTATTATATTGTATATCTCTCTCCCATTTTGCAGACCAGGAAGGGTGAAATGGATTGTAGATTCCAATCATCAAGAAGACAACTGTGAGAGCCAAGGACACTTCGGCAGGTGTTTGCCAAAGCCAAAGCCTTTTTCTCATAACAATACCATGAGACTCAATTGGACAATGTGTGATCTGCCCTAATAGGGTTTGCCGCCTCGAGTTCCCCAAATGGGTGAAGAGAGGTGGGATATAAATCGAATAATTAATTAATTAATTAATTAATTAATTAAATAAATAAATAAATAAATAAATAAATAAATAGGGGGAAGGAGAATACTATACTTTAATTATGTGGGTTTGGCCGGGAATTAGCTAGATCTGATTTTGCCATTATCAGTTCCGAAATGATGTACTCAATAAAATTTTGCATTCAGAGATTGGAGATTGGATTGTCTTGACTGTGCTTGCTTTGGTTGGATTCATCAGTCAGAACATTAATATTCTCTCTCTCTCTCTCTCTCTCTCTCTCTCTCTCTCTCTCTCCATGTGTGTGCCAAATGGATTGGCCTGTTGAAAGCAGATATGTGCCATCCTGCTGCAAATCCCGGACATTTTGCACGTATATCAAGATATCACAAATATATTTAAAAGGGCAAGAGCTTGCAGCATGATACCACAACCCTATTTTCAACATTTTGATGAAAATGCAAATTGGATGGAAAGATGGAAGATGCAGTAGAAGACTGAATGCTCATATACATGTTATTGATCTAGTTCTACTTCTGTTGGATATACTGTATATTCTGTATGTCCAATTGACAATCAAAATGTCTTATGGATGTAAAGCAAATGCAAAATATCAATGGAACAAGTTTAATATCACAAACACTCAAAGGCCACATATTAGAATCAATATAGCTTAAGCCACATTTTAAACTAAAGTAAATGAATGAGCGGGCGCTCAGTGTCAGCGTTCCAAAGAAACTTCCCCATATCCATTCAGCACCCAGAGACGAAGTTCATCAAAGTAAGAATTTATTTAGAGAAGTCATGTTGGCACATCTGGGAAAACCCAAATCTGAAAGTTCTGGGTTTTCCCTTTGTAACTGAAAATCCAAAACCCATCCTCTGCACCCATCAGTCCGTCACGTGGTCCAATCACCGGTCATCCCAACTCGAGACATTCCTTCAACCACTCCTGTCCCAGGTGCAGGATGGCACAGCCTTGACTCAGGAGAAGAACGTTGTTATGTCTAAACTTTTTCCTCTCTCTAAAATCCCCCCTCCCAGTTTCCCAGTCACAAGAATGTGGCAGCATGGAAGTTTCTAACAAAAATGGCTTCTAAAGCTGACACTATAATCTATTCTTACTAATCATCAAAGCCATAAATTACAAGTTCGTTTTTTGACATTTTTACGCAAAAAATCCATGAGAGATTTCCAGTCATCCATAAATGTAGATAGTGTATTTATTTATATGTATTTATAGTGTATATCCAAGAAATAAAGTTGTCCATCTCAGCAACATCTGCCAATTTCATCAACCATTCCTCATGGTGGATACTATTGAATCTTTCCATCTATGCACAACTTGCCCCACAAATAACGCAAATATGAGTTGTTGTATATCCTTAATCCCCCTGCCCCCGAATGATACCAAATTTTAAATTTTTCACCTTAAAAGTAAATTTAAGATGAATTTTCATCTTAAAAGTAAATGAAGACCTTGAAGAATTCTGAGTGAGAATTTTGTCTCTCTCAACAAGCGCACACAGTGTTCCTTAAGGTTGGAATTGGAATTACTACTCAAAATAGCAGGCTGGGTATAAAGTGAATATAAATGGCTGAGGTGATTGTAAGGCCAATTTTAAAAATAAGATTAGGAGGGGAGTAGGAAGCAGAAAATTACATGTGTTCTGAATAAATTGGTGGAAAGTGTTTCTAAAGATAAAATAATTGAATGAACGATAAATAGCACGTAAACATGTCTAAACAAGAATCCGTATGACTTCTAAAAAGGAAAGTCACAAATTTATTAAAAATGAGTGAGATGGGATAATTTTTTGGAAGTTCTTTGAGATAAGTATGTTGGAATAATTTATCAGACTTATTTGGATTTTGATAAAGTTTCTCTACATTTGTGAGAAAAATGTAACAGTAGTGGCAGAAAGGAAGGTGCCTGCTTCTCCACTGGTAAGCATACTCTATAGAACAGTGAGGGCAAAACCTTTGGGCTCCAGTGTGTCCAAAATTTGGAAAATAACAATAGCATTTAGGCTTATTTATCACTTCACAGTGCTTTACAGGCCTCTCTAATTGGTTTATCACTTCACAGTGCTTTACAGGCCTCTCTAATTGGTTTACAGAGTCAGCATATTTTCCCAACAGTCTGGGTCCTCATTTTACTGACATTGGAAGTATGGAAGGCTGAGTCAACCTTGAGCCAGTGAGAATCGAACTGCGGGCAGTCAGCAGAATTAGCCTGCAATACCGAATTCTAATCACTGTGCCACCACGGCTCTTAGTCTCATTGTTGATTCAACTGGACTTCCTTGTTTTTTCTTTTGAAGACGTTTCACTTCTCATCCAAGAAGCTTCTTTAGCTCTGACCGATGGTGGAGATTTTTAGCTATGCAATTTGGGATGAACACCCTTTGAATAGTGTGGGAGTATGAATGGATTTCCAAAGGAAAAATTGCAGACTACAAGAAACATTAGCATTACTCAGGTGACCCTGAGGACACAGATAAACATCTAAGTGCTTCAACGACTCTCATAAAGGATACACATGATCAGCTGTCTGGAAAGAGCATAAATCCTTCCATTCCCCACCATTCAGTCAGAGCTGAAGAAGCTTCTTGAATGAGAAGTGAAATGTCTTCAAAGAAAAAACAAGAAAGACCGATTGCCTCC
>JANHGC010004206.1:86841-105603 GCA_027560395.1 Boaedon fuliginosus | reverse complement strand
TTCCTTCCTTCCTTCCTTCCTTCCTTCCTTCCTTCCTTCCTTCCTTCCTTCCTTCCTTCCTTCCTTCCTTCCTTCATGTAACTTTATGTTTGCAAAGCTCGTATGCAAACCAATCAGAATGACCTCATGAGGATAACTTAAGCTTTCTATCTTCCTCCTACTTCATCTTAGAATTTCTTCTATCTTGTAGGAGAGAATTTTTAAAAGGAAAAAGAGAAAATCCACACGACCTTTACTGGAGCCTGGAATGAGAACTAGAATCTAAACCAAATTCGTTTTGTTTTTTAAAGAAGATGGAACAATATAATAACAATATTTTCTACACTATTAACAGGATCCAGCCATATGTGCTGATAAATTTAAGAAAACATCAGCAAATAAATGCAGGATATATTCAATCTCCATAGCCTTCCCATATAATCCCTGGCCCTACTCACAAAACAGATATTAGCAAGCCAAGAGTGGCCCCTGGACCACACATTTTTCACTATTGCCTTCAGTTGTGTTTAATGCAAGACAAAGATACAAATACTATGTGTTTTGCTAGAAAAGTGCTACTCAAAGTGTCTTTATTCCAAAACAAAGAAAGTTGAAGCTCAAATTTGAAATAGGGGTGCTATCAGACCTAAAAATCCTTCTCAGAAATTTCATGTGTGTGTGTGTGTGTGTGTGTGTGTGTGTGTGTTTACTTAGTGCTAAAAAAGAAATATATTCCAGCACAGCACATGCTCAACACCATCCATGCTTTTACTGTTATTCCACAATTGTCCTGCAAACAATTCTGTTTGCCACGCCCATCCCTGGTTTAGCAAAGTGGGGGAAAGTTCTGATACGTCACATGACGCCACCAGGACGACCTGAATTTGATACCCCTGATCTACTGTATCTATCTTCCAGTATCTGTCTGTCTATCTGATTTATTTGGTCTTAACTATGCTAGTACTTCTAACTCTATTATCTTAGGATGGAACTCCGGCTGGAGTCCAGGAGAAGTGACCTCTCTGCCATAGCACCATCCCTTTGGAACATCCTTACCCCACCCCTCCAGGATGAGGTCTGCTCCCATCCTCCTGTTCTTCTGCAAGAACCTGAAAGCCTGGCTTTTCCGCTTGGCCTGGGGTCCCAACCACACTGAAGGTGGGGATTATTATGGTAGTAGCAGACCCCATCTCTCCACTGTGCATCCTGCTTCCTCCCCACCATCTTTTAATTCATATTGTTGTACTTTCATTGATTTTTACAGTTTTATTGATTTTGCTACTTTTATAGTTACATTTTTAGAAGTTTATGTTTTGCTGTTGGAAACTGCCCAGAATAGCCACATGAAAAGGTGTATGGCAAACAAACAAACAAATATCATCAGGATGCAATTGTGCAGTTAGCATCAAGCCTTTAATTTGAGTTTCACAAAGTGAATTTAGTTAAGAGATTTTTCACAAAGTGTGGATTAGAATTTCTTATTCACATCCTTTCTCTCTCTCTTTTATATATCCACATATACACAAGATGTCTGGATTGAAGGGGGGCGGGAAATCTTGGCGCTGAATATTTTTCCAAAAAAGAAATCTTGATCAAGGGAGAGACTGCACAGTCCTGGAACAAAACTTTCCATTTTAATGAAATGCATTTTTCTTCTTCAGCAGAACAGGAAAAAGTGTGTTTGACAGGATATCATTTTTCACCATCTGTATAATGAAATCTTGCAATCTGGCCCAGGTGAGTTCATCCAGATAAGAAGGAAGAAATTGGAATTTGATTTTGTGAGGCTGCTGAAAGTTGACCAGCGTGATTTTTTTTTCAACATTCTTCTCAAGGTGATTCCACATTCAGTAGCTCAACATTCTTAACATGCGAGCCACCAGGAATGCAAGTTAGCCTTCAGTCAGTTCTTCAGGATGAGGAAACAAGCCTGAAAGGTAGTGTAATAATGTACGTAGCTCAGTGGTTAAAGACACTGAGTCTAGGTTTGAGACTTGATTGCCGTCAGATAGGTTGAGCTCCCATTACTTGCCCCAGCTTCCGCCAACCTAGCAGTTCAAAAGTATGCAAATGTGAGTAAATAAATATTTTATTATTTATTTATTTAGATTCATACCCCGCCTCATTTCCCCGGTTAATATTTATTTTTTTATTTTATTTTACTGGATTTATATGCCGCCCTTCTCCCTAAGGACTCAGGACGGCTCAGAGCAATTAAAAAACAATACGATACAAAATTTAAAACAGTATTAAATTTCGATTAAATCCAATAAATAATTTAAGTTAAAAGTGGGAGAGCAGATTTAAAAATAGGATCGAATTATGAGTATGATCTTTGATCCTTTACTTATTGTGGGAATAATCTTTTATCTTCTAATTTCTCCCTCTATTATCTAATCACTGATAAAACAAATCCCCTATTAAAAAGTATTCTGTTTCTTCCTTATCTTTTATTTTTAATGTCAATCTATCCCTCTCCACACAATCTAATATCTTTTTGATTATATTCTCATCATATATGGCTTTATATCTTTCTCATATCTTGATTGTATTTGCAGGTGCAGCCACCATGCTAAGTCCACCCCTTGTTTCTACAATTCTTGTTTAGATCTGAGTTCCCCTACTTCATTTAATATGTCTTCATATGTTACATTTTTTTCCAAGTTGATAACATTTGGGTGAATAAATGCTTCCATCCTAGAAAGCCAGACTGGTATTGTTAAATAATTGCTAAGTCAGGCTCAATGTATACTGAGCAGAGGATGGAAATTCCCCAGACTTTCCTGCCTTACCTTGTACAGGAAGGGGGAGATTTACTCTAATTCATGTGTATTACCTCCTCCTTACCTCTTTCTAACTTTATTACTTTATACTTTACCTTCTACCTCCATGCTTTGACCAGGGTAGGCTGCACCCACTTCTATATAGTACATAGATAGCATTAGCCTTTATATTGTTTTATAATTTTTGTTTATCAATAAATAAGTTATTTTCCTGGAATATGCCTATGCATTTTATTTCACTACCCTGTTTCCCTGAAAATACAACCTCCCCTGAAAGTAAGACCTCGCTTGATTTTTACACATGCACCCAATATATGTATGTCCCTAGCTAATAGGTTAGTCAGTGGATGACATCCTCCAAAAATAAGACTGGTGCCTTTTTTGATGGCAAAAAAAATATAAGACAGGGTCTTATTTTCGGGAAAACACGGTAAGTGAATCACTGCAAGTTGCTAAGTTAGTACCACAGCTGTAAAGTGAAATCTGGCTTTCCCCACTGACTTTGCTCGTCGCAAAAGGGGATCGCGTGACCCTGGAACATTACAACCATCATAAATACGAGCCAGTTACCAAGCAGCTGGATTTTGATCACGTGACCATGGGGATGCTGCAACGGTCATAAAAAGAGTGAAAACCGGTCGTAAGCCGCCATTGCAACTTCGAACAATCACTAAATGAATGGTTGTTAAGTTGAGGACTACCTGTACTCCGTGAACCGCCAGGGAGGGGCTGTCTTAGTCCTCTTCCTGCCTACCAGACATTCCAAACTCCGCTGCCCTTTTGGGAAGTAGCCCCTCCCTCTTGGGACTCCAGACTACATCCCACCACAGTAGTATCGCTAACGCCATTTTGAATGGTGCTTCCTTATCAAGGAATATTTCTCAATTGTTTCTAAACTTCCTAAGAAGCTACTCAATTCCCCCTCATTTCCAACCCCTGAAGGTATCTAGATCCTAACTCCATTGTAAAATAAATTCTAGCTAGTCGCTATTCAGTGTAATAGAACCAGGAGAGACCCAAATCTCTTAGTGGACCATTTGAGTAGTACGTGAGTGTTAGAAAAAGACACTCAAATCCTTTGCCGGACTCAATAGAGCCCTTGGTGATTTCTGGGACTCCTGCAATAAAATTGGGGGCTTGGTAGAGCCCCACTGAATTTCTCTTCAAGTAAGCGTGTGCAGAAGAAGTGCAGCTCAGAGATTGCATGCCTTTGCGGCTACTGCCTTCTCATCCTATTGGGGAATTTTCCAATAACATCTGGAAATGCAGCTGATGGATCCCAGATCAGAAGCATAAGGCAGGCTGGTCATGTAGCAGATCCTATGCTTGATCTCTCTAGGTAGGGCAGCGAATGACACTTGTCCAGTGATGCTGACTCAATGGACGAGGAGTCTACTGTAGCATAAGGCAGGTTTGCACATGGCTACAAGTTTGGTTTTAACATTTTGCCCCCGTTCCAAGGAGACATTTGGTGGCTTCCCTGGAGTGGATTCTCTTGTGCCTCCGGAGAGAAGCTTTATGCCCAAAATTCTGCCCGCAGTCGGCACATTTGTACGGCTTTTCTCCTGTGTGGACCCGCCGGTGATTGACCAGGTTTGAGTTCGTGCTGAATTTCTGCCCACAATCCAAACACTGGTAGGGCTTCTCACCCGTGTGGACCCTCTTGTGGTTGACCAAGTTGGAGCTGGTGCTGAAGCTCTTCCCGCAGTCGGCGCACTCGAAGGGCTTCTCTCCCGTGTGGGTCCTCTCGTGGATGAGGAGCTTGGATCGGCTGATGAAGCTCTTCCTGCAGTAGCCGCACGTGTGGCTTTCCTCGCCCGCGGGCGCTTTCTTCCCCGTGTGCAGCCGCTCATGCTTCCGAAGGTAAGAGCTCGAGATGAAGCTCTTCCCGCACTCGGGACACTCATACGGCTTCTCCCCGGTGTGGATGCGCCGGTGGATGATGAGATCGGCTTTCTGGTTGAAGCTTTTCCCGCACTCGGGACACTCGTACGGCTTTTCTCCGGTGTGCGTCCGGATGTGGATAACCAGCTGCGGCCGGTGAACGAAACTCTGCCCGCATTCGGCACACTTGTAGGGCTTCTCCCCGGTGTGCACCCGCTTGTGGGTGATGAGGTTGGAGCTGGAGGTGAAGCTTTTCCCACACACGGGACACTCATAGGGCTTCTCCCCCGTGTGGGTCCTCTCGTGCACGATGAGCGAGGCCTTGTCGCTGAAGCTCCTGCCACACTCGGGGCACTGGTAGGGCTTCTCCCCCGTGTGCACCCGGGTGTGTTTCATCAGGTTGCAGTTTGTGCTGAAGCACTTCCCACATTCCGAGCACTTGTACGGCTTCTCGCCGGTGTGAGTCCTCTCGTGGATGATCATATGCGCACTGTTATTAGAGACCTTCCCGCAGTAGGTGCACGTGTAGAGTTTCTGCATCTTCCGGTTCGGGGGAAACTCGAAACCGTGGTTTAGAACTGCCCCCCAACTGGGGGGACCTGTCTTCTTTCTCTTTCCCTTCTGGCGTCCCGGCAGGAACGTGTTTTCTCGTAAACTTTCCTCATGAAAAAAAGTTGGGATCCTCGATTGGTTTTCCTGGTGGATTTCTTGAGGCGCCTCCCTTCCTGCCATATCTTCCAGTCCACAGACCTGATATAACTTCCCATTGAGCCTTGCCAAGGACAGTCCACTGAGGCCAACTTGTGGGTGCCTTTCAAAGGGGAAGGTCTCCTCCTCGTTTTCGTAACCTTGGTCATTGCCTGGAGGTACAAATAGGAGAATCGTGACTTAAGAGAGAAAAAGATCTTGACGGAGAAATGCAACAGCAGTTACCTAAGCAAAGGGAGCTAAAACACCTTTTAAAGTCCAGGTAACATTCAAAAGCTGCTCTCAGACACCTCCCTAATTGGCAGGTATGTAAGAGTCGGGATGATGTACAAGCATAATCAGATTTGAAGGATTCTCTTATTATAGCCAATCTCAATACTTTTAGTCTTAGCCTTGGTGTGGCGTTGATTTCCTGGTCTGGTCTATCTAGTGGGGCTGACATAATCTGATGTGATAGAATGTAGTCTTGTCTCCCAGGATGGAGGGGTTGTTGCCCAGAGGCAGCCAATCTAGGAATGTCTGGTAGGCAGGAAAAGAGCTAAGACGGTCCCACTCTAGCAGTTCACGGATTATATCTATAGTTATGCTGATAGTTCCTTTAGTCTGGCAAGATTCTGTCTGTCGGTGAAGAACAATAGAGAAACTACACAGAAATATCTCCGTATGTTATTCTTGGTTCTTGGGGCCTGACATCAGGCTGCTTATTCTGTAGTTACAGAATAAATACAGCTTAGCTAGAAACACTGCATCCCTAAGGACCAAACACATGCAACTCTCTAAGAGAGATACTATCTGAGGGACTGTTTCTTCCCAGTTACATCAGCCCGCTCCATTAGATCATGCAGAGAAGGCATGCTTGCAGGTACTGTCGACTAGGCCCTACATTTGGTGGGTTCCAGGAGGGGTGCCTTCTCTGCTGAAGCACCCGCCACATAGAACACCCCCTTCCTCTAAAATTGGATCGGCCCTCTTCTGTTCCATTTGCAAGGCCCTCAACACCTGGTTATGCTGGCCAGGCTGGGGCTGGAGATCCCAGGGGATCAGAGATCTGCCTAAGGGAGCCATTTTTATGCTGTTTATTATCGTGATTTTTAGATTTTTATCAGTTTTATATTGGCTGTTTTATTTACTATTTGTGCACTGCCCAGAGTCCCCTATCAGGCAGCTGGGCAGCTGTATAAATTTGATTAATAATTAAAAATAGATAAATAAAACTATATTTGAGTTAGAAACCAGACTAACTAGCCAGAGGGCTGCAGCTGGAATTATAGGACAACATGGGGATTATTTTTTGCTCTTTTTTTTTTAAAGAGTGGGCTGATGTGAAGGGTGTTGAGTAAGAAACCCCCAGGGAAATCAAATGCCTCAATTCCAACTGCACACTTTGGGGGAATTTAATCTTTTGAAAAATAAATGTTGCGCCTCTCAGATAAATCTTGATTCCCCATTCGTGGTTTCAAACAACTGCAAAAGCTGAATTGCTGAAAATGGGTTGCTTTGCGGCTTCCGATTCAACAGTGGAAAGGCATGCAAATGGGCTGCATGTAGTTTATGGGTTTCTAGTTGCTGACCGCTGGCTTGGCAGGATGACTGGAAGTAACCAACCCTTCTACGGCAAAGGCATTGTACAAAGCACAAACGTGACCCAGGGCACGGTACAAAGAATCACACAAACAGCCAGCAGTTCAAACCGCCCCTTTATCGCTCCAAAGTCTTGAGCAAAAAAATGATAACAAAACCCCACACAAACCTCGAGCAGCTTCTGGCCGCAACCAGCCCAGCCCAGCGCGGTTTGTTGCTCGGCAATAAATCCAAAGGCATTTGGCAAATCAAGGGCAAATCAAGGAGTTCAAGGAACAAAAGATCCAGGTAACTAGTCCACAGGAATGCCCACAGGAATGCAAGGACTCTTGGCCAGTTCAAACGTCCATGCACGCACACTTCAGAAACTGTATTTGTTCCTGACACATGCCTCTCCCTACTGCGTCTCCTTAAGTCTCATTCCCCTGGTGTGCCTTTTGAAAACGGGCAGGGCACTCTCTTCGGGCATAGACTGCTCCGTCTGCGCTGATCACGCCTGCTCTCCACTCGCCAAGCCCTTGGATCAGGAGGAGAAGGGGTCCTAGCTCCTCACCTGAGCTCCATCCCTCATGTCCCTCCTGCCTCTGTTCTTGCCTGCCTGCAGGCCTTCCTACTTCAGAAAAACCTTGCCTGGACTGGCTCTGCCCTCCCCCGGTTTCCTCCAAGGCCAACGGAGCCGCCCTCTCGATCTCTGTCATGTCTTGTTCCAGCTCATCTTCCCCCGCAGATTCAGACTCCCAAGGAGGGGTGACAAAATGCTAAAATCTCTTATTTTCTAAACGCAGGGAATAATTGTAAATTAAATATAACAAGGCACAATGGCACAAGAGAAAAGTCACTGCTGTTGTTAAATTAGTAATAACTGTTGTTAAGTGAACCTGGCTCCCACATTGAGTTTTATTTGTCAGGTCACAAAAGGGGATCCCATGACCAACCCCCACCACCCCGAGACACGGCAACTGTCACAAATAGGAGTCATTTTATTTATTTATTCAAATTTGTAGGCCGCCCAATCCCGTAGGACTCAGGGAGGCTCACAACAATAAAACACAACCATAAAAAACATTAAAACATTAGTAAACAATTAAAACATTAAAAATCCCCTTAAAATTACTAAAATTTCGGTGGTTCATGCTAATTCAGCCTGCCGGAAGACCCAGGTCTTCAGTGCTCGGCAGATGAGTCTCAAGTCTGGGACACTTCGGAGCTCTGGAGGTAGGTCATTCCAGAGGGCTGGGGTCGCTGTGGAAAAGGCCCTCCTCCTTGGAGTCACTCATAGGTAGAGATACTCATAGCTGCCATGGCCTTGTCCACTTCCTCAGGGCCAACCAGGTCAAACTCGTCCCAGACAGTTTGGACTAAGACCTGCCCCCATCAACTCTGTAGCACTTGCCTAGTCAGAATCCAGGTCTGTCCGGATCTGAGGGACCTTCTCTGACAGATATTGACTAAATTCCTCAGTTGCCAAGCGTCCGAATTTTGATCATGTGACTTTGGGGATGGTGCAATGGTCATAAAGTGTGAAAAACGGCCATAAGTCACTCTTTTCAGTGCTGTTGTAACTTTGAACGGAGACTAAACAAACTTTTTTTAAGTCAAGGACTACCTGTAATGTACCGCCTAGAGTTGTAACTCTACCATCTAGAGTTCCCCTTGACTGGGGAAATGAGGCGGGGTATACATCTAATAAAAATAAAATAAATAAATAAATGTCTTTCAAATGTTCTTTGGGGCTGGAAAGAGCAAAAATCAGAAGGACAAAACCAGAGATGTCCAAACTTGGCAACTTTTAAGACTTGTGGACATCAATTCCCAGAATTCCTCAGCCAGCAAAGCTTGGACACCTCTGGACAAGACCTTATCTCTTACCTAAATAACTGGCTTCTGCGTCACTCTCTTCTTCGGCGTCTGCAGAGAGACGATTATTCCCTGCTTCGGATGGAACCTGCTCCGATTTAGAAGAATTAATAACAGGGACTTTTTCCCCTGGATAGGAAACCTGCAATAGGAACAAAGTTTTAATGGAAGCTTTAAATTAAATTAAATTTAAAGTTTTAATTTAATTTTCACAGGCTCCTCTGAGCTGCAGTCTGTTTTGATCATGGCTAAGCTGGCTTTACCTCTAGTTAAGCCATAATTCACACACCGCAGAATCTAGGTTCCCTAAACACCTTGAATTAACAGTGTGAGTTAACACTGTGGGTTTTATTCACTTCCGAGGGAGATCTGTCTGTAAAAAGCTTATGAATGAATGAATGAATGAATGAGTGAATGAATGAATGAGTGAAACACCAATAGGGTAAATATAGCAATAGCACTTAGATTTATATACCACTTTACAGCCCTCTCTAAGGGGTTTACAGTATCAGCATCTTGCCCCCAACAATCTGGCTCCTCAATTTACCGACCTCAGAAGGACGGAAGACTGAATCGACCTTGAGCCTGATGAGAATCCAACTGCCAAACTGCTGGCAGCCGGCAGTTAGCAGAATTAGCCTGCAATACTGCCTTCTAACCACTGCGCCACCACGGCTCTAAGGAAGAACTTGGGCCAGGCTTGGATGCGAGGAAAGGATCAGAGGAAGATAATATGCCTGAGGCCGGGCCGGCTGCTAGCTATCAGTTGTCTTCTGCATCCGAAGCAGAACAAATAGAGCCAATTATTAGTGCGTGCATGCACAGACTAATTAGTAGACAAGAACAGAGGAGGAAAAGGGGCCAACAGAGACAGACCACAGGTGACTTGTGAACGGCCACTCCCCTAAGGCCTAAAGACGTGCAAGTGGGGAGTGGCCTTTGCAGGGAACAACTTGTTTAATTTTCGGCTCGTGTTTCTGGTTCTTGAATATTTTTCCTACTATTGCCTCAAAAACTGTGCGTTTGCAGTTATATTTGAACGTTTATTCCTGCTTTGGCCTCAAGAACTGTGTGTTTGTAGTTATCTTTGGACTCCTACTTGGGAGCTTTCCCGGACTAATTGGCAGGTTTGTCATGACCATTACTGATAACAGAAACAGTCTGTGTTTTTTGTAAAATAAAAGGAAGGATTTTGGCTTCAAAAACTGGCTCGAGGTGTCTTTTAGTAGCTTGGGACGGAACAAAAATGCTTAACTGTGGAGCTTTCAAAACTTGAGTGAAGCAAGCCATTCAATGGTCCTTTGGGATTGGGGTGGGTTATACATGTTAAATAAATGACTAAATAAACAGTAATAACAAACGAGTCATTTTCATGGCTGCCTATTATTACAATGACAGTGTGTAGACGTATAAAGCACTGGTAGATCTATAAGCATCTGGTGTAGCATTGCTATAAGTCAGTGGAGAGTGCTACTTTCTTATATGCAGTAATCTGAAAATTGATGCTTTGTTGTTTTACCCCTAAGATCACTGATCATAGCAAAGAAGAAAATGCTTGAGAAAGTTTTCTTTAAAAAAGGCAGATTAGAACAACAATATCAGTGCTGATCTGTAGCATGACATTGATGCTTACGTAGCTGGGCCAGTTCATTGCAATTGTAGTTTATTAGTAGTTTGAGCTTGGATTGTGTCAGTGTACATCTTGAGAAGTTGAAGCAGGAAAGTGTGTCCAAAGTTTAGACTCTTGTCCACTCAGGTAGTTGGGCTTTTTTTTTTTTAGTGTGAGGCTTTGTATTCATTTTAGTGAAAATCTAAACAAAGCCAAAATTAAAGTGGTTGTAGAGAAATGCTGGATGAGTTTAAAAGTGGTGCTTTCGTAAATGG
The DNA here is from genome assembly GCA_027560395.1 of Boaedon fuliginosus. Classification (NCBI taxonomy): domain Eukaryota; kingdom Metazoa; phylum Chordata; class Lepidosauria; order Squamata; family Lamprophiidae; genus Boaedon; species Boaedon fuliginosus. The sequence goes on along the minus strand of JANHGC010004206.1, from coordinate 94,927 downwards.
GCATTTCTCCAAAGTATAGGACAATCTTGAGTTTCCCTCTAGTGTCTGTATTATTAACAACATCAACCTTAATAAAGAATGATATTTTGGAAGGTTTCTTTTGCGTATTCCTATAGATCTCAGAATCACTTTCTCTCTATCTTAATTCTCTGTTCATAATAAAAAGAATTATAACCCATTTTGCAGCTACGCAGAAAAATGAATGTCTGAATGCTTACTACATTAAATGTATTAGTTGTATGATTATTTTAGATTACATATTTATTAATACAATTTATGATGTTCTTCATTAGAGAAGAATCAGTCTCTTCTAAGTTAATAGACTTTCCTAACTGAAATACTTTTTTTTTTTTTACTAATATTAGAAAATCTAGAATTAGTTTTGTTATGGTTGTTCAGCCTTAGATGCAGGAACAGTTTTTAGCTTATTTACAGCTGGTTTCTGGTGCTTTTTATCCAATCCTGTCCATCTTAATTATTTATATACTTAAAAACATTGCTCTTGATCAACAACCTGGAAGCAATTTCTGATGAAATAAGCATTTGATAATGTTATATTTAATTTTATTGAAGTTGAAATAATGATATAATTCAAGCAAAGAATCAGGAGAAAAATTAATAGCTAATAATATTATTTGTTTACTTCCAATGAGCCAACTGAAAGGCATTTTCTGTAAGCAGGGCAATAAAGATTAGGCTAGAAACAACACAAGAATGTTTCCTTCCTGCCTTCCTTACAGGATTAGCCCTGTAAAGTGGGAAAAAACAAAGGAGATTTCTTCCAACAACTGGTTCTCCGAACTGCTTAGAAAGTTAACAACCAGTTCTCATGAATAGGTATGAACCGGTTGAATCCCACCACTGGTTTTAGCCTCCAGTTCTGTTGTCCATACCACGACAGGCTGCCCTCCAGGGTGTTGATAATCCTTCCTTCCATTCCCACCCCCAAATAGCCACCCACAGTAAATATAATACAGTACAATCCCATCAGCTGACGCCAATAGTCACCAGAACCAACCCTCCAAACAGGAAGAAAAATGAAGTTCACAAACCTGGTGCAGAGGTTGTAAAACAAGGTCCATAAACTACAATCCAGATCCACAGTCTGCAAAGCAATTATGCAAATCCAAAGGCTGAAACACAAATTTATTTATTTATTTATTTAATTTATACCCCGCCTGTCTTTCCCAGTCAAGGGGAACTCGAAGAAGCTTACAACACAGTTAAAAAACAATTTCCACAATTATACTTAAAAAACAATTAACACAGCAGTTAAATTAATAAATTCTAACACACACCAGGCAAGCCCACAGGTCAAGGTTTCCAAACGTCAGGGGAGTAAGTTCTGAGATATATGGTTGTTCCCAACAAAGGATGGGGAATGGATTTGGTCAGAGCTAAAGAAGCTTCTTGGATGGGAAGTGAAATGTCTTTAAATTAAAAACAGAAAGTCAAGTTGCCTCTTGAAAAAACACCTCTGGGGCAACCATGACCTGCTTGACAGAGAATCTCCATAGACATTTAAAAGAATGACTTCCTCAAGATCAGTTTTTGATTTTAATGAGTATCCACTGGATTTGACAGAGGCCCAAAGCTTAAGGGAAGTTATTCTAAACCACAAAAGATATGGAGCAATTTTGGGATAGAGAGAGATCTTTCATTTTATTACTTACATAATTTATGTTCAACTAATTTGTCATTTTCAGCAGTTGTATTAAAGTGTTTTGTGACCTATCTAGCTAATAGATCTAGTCCAGATTTTAAGTTTTATACAATTAGTAATGATCAATGAATTAATTGCTAATACTTCTACCTGTTATTCAGCTCCACTGTATTTGGGAAGGAGATCCTCATGCTTCCCAGATGTATTTGTGTAACACAATTCTTCCTCAATTAATCTCTCTTAGCTGTGATATGACTGGTTCTGTGATGTATGTGTTTCTTATTTTATTTACTATTACCACTGAAAAAATTATTACAATGTGTTCCAAAGCAACAAAATTGCAGGAAGGTTCTTTCGGACAGCTTCCACAAATTGTAAGAAGTGTGTCCTCTTTGTTTTGAGTTTTTTAAAAATTATTTCTATCACTACTGTTAGTGGTTGTTGTCTTGCATGCATAGCAATCTCAGATTTTTTTTAAAAGTCAGCATCTTATTTGAAACTAGACGAGCTTCCAAAATATTCTTGGCTAAGAATAAAAGCAGTATGTTGCTATGATCTTGCTGCTAGAACTTTAGAAAGTGGGAATGAAAAGAGATAAACATCCCATTAAGTATCCTAACAAAGATAGCTTTAATTCTGTCCTGTGTTCCAGTGTTACTTGAGATGGTGTACATGGAAGGAAGTGAATCCTGATAAGTAAAATTTAAAGAACTTTGCATAGACACACACACAAAAACACAATATGTATTTTGTTAGCATGAAATAGCTTCATTCATTTATTCATTCGTCCGTTCATTCATTCATTCATTCATTCATTCATTCATTCATTCATTCATTCATTCATTCAATTTATACAGCCTCCCCTGTCAACTAGTGACTCTGGATAATGAACAAAATTATATTATTACAATTTTTTTACAAAAACAATAGTTAAAAGTTAGAGTATACAGCAGTATTCAAACTGGATACCATGATCACTAATCTAACTAAGAAACAGGGCTCTGGACTACCTGGGGCCCCAGGACTGACCACAGAGCCAGTGTCAGCGTTCCAAGTAGACTCCCCCAAATCCATCACTACTCAGAGACAAGTCCACCCAAGAATAGCTTTTATTTGGAAAATTTATGTTGGCACAGCCAAAGGAATTTCAAAACTAAAATGCATTCTAACCCTTCCCACAAAAGAGTCCAAAACCCAAGGCCCCTACCACACATCATAAATCATATTGTCCAATTACAGTCTTCCATTCTTCTTCTGCCAGCTGCAGACACCAACAACCTTAACTTCAGTCAACTATTTGTTTTGACTATCTACTCAACTCACTTACACATCCCCCACCTAATTTCCACACTATGATATTGGCTGTTAGAAAATGGCTACACTATGGATATATATTTTTTAATACTGACAGCCAGATCTTTAACCACCTACAAAAAGCCAGCAGTCAAGGCTGTCCTGATTTCGGGAGGGAGAATGTTCCACAAGGCAGGTGCTATGGTAGAAAAGGCATATCTTCTACACTCACCCAACCAGTATTTCTTAGTCAATGGGGCCTGAATTACCACCCTGCCTTACTGGATTAGATGGGTCAAAATAACTGACTTACCTCTCTATGATGAGAAAAGTCACTTTGTTAAGAGTGGATAAGCACATCTGTCTTCTTTGTATTTTAAATTATACCCTGAACTCTCATTTTCTATGCAGCAAATATAATGTTGGCCTGTTTTAATTATATAGACATTTGGACCTCTGCATTTTGAGAAGAGAGCCAGTTTGGTTAGTAGTTAAGGAACCAGGCTAGAGACCATGAATTCTAGTCCTTCCTTAGGCATGAAGTCAGATGGTGACCTTGGACCAGTCAGCCTGAGGAAGTAGGTAGTGGCAATCCCAAATATCTTTCCAAGGAAACTGCAGGAATTAGTCCTGGAAGTCACCAAAAGTCAACACTAATTTGAAGACACACACATACACACACGCACATGGGGAGGGGAGGCAGGAGGGAGAGAGTATGAGAGTTTTGCAGAAAGCTACTAGGAATGATAAAGTTTTGTCAAACTCAAAATGAGGCAAAGGATCTAGAAGAGTTACACTTGGCTCCAGCTCCCTACAGTATAATTGCTGATTAATACTGATTTTAAGCACTTCTTAACAGCCTACTGACTTAGGATAGGTGGTAGCCAGGGCAGCAATAAAAAGAAGGGGGAGAGCGGGAGGAGGACTGCCTTGTGAACGGCTAATAGCCAAGATGAAGCCTGACAGTTCCACACAAGCGTGTTGTTCTTCCAGTTGGGAGTTTACCAGGTCTTGCCTGATATGGTCACTTCTACTTACTGGCAGAAATGAAAACCAGATACAACTTTCCCAGCAGCAGCTGCCACTGCCAAAGCTTTGCATAACTCTTGGTCCCTTGTCCCTCCGTAGGGAGCTCTGTAAAATAAACAGATTCATTACATACGGATTTCCTCTTTCTCCCCTCTGGTTAAGCAAAGATCCTGTTAGGAACAGAAACAAACACATAGGCTCAAAGGGGTACTACATTCAGAGGCAAAAGAAGTGACGTGTAGGTAACTATGGAACCATGAAAATATTCATAATGGTGTAGGAATGCAGACAGGTATGCAAATGTTGAAGATTATCATTCTGGGCACATTGTGATATGCTTGTCTCTTAAAGAAAAAGTGGTTATAACTTCATTCCAGATGTGCTGCCAGAGTGCATTTGGCTCAGAGTCTCCAGTAACTGAAAAGTTTGTCTTTCTCTTCTTCTGACCACTGAGCTTTATGGTTAGTAGATTCCCATCCTGCCTCTCTTTATTGTTACTCAACACAGAGCTTGACTGATAACACTAGAAAGAGCAACGCATCTGTCTGTTTGTTACATTGCAAATAATCACAGAACCCCTTAGAAACCTGCTCTCTATGGAGGACAAAATGACAGGAGGACAGCATCTTGATTTGCTTGGCTCAGAGCAATGGTGTGATCACAGAGATGAAAAAAGAAGTAACCAGTTGAATGCTGGATTCCTTAAAAAAAAGCAGAGAAGAATATGACTGTGATGATGTTTATCTGTGTGGTGTTAAAACAATTTGACATTGCTGCTTGGAATTCAGAGTTCACTCAGTGCTTTTGACACATTCTGGTTAACCAGGAACCCTAATTAGCTTCTGCCAGTTTTGTTCCTTTGAGTTTGCCTCATGGTGAAGAGATGGTTTGCCCCCACTAGACCTCCTGGAAGAGGATGAGGTTGTTTTCCTGGGGAAAATGTGGAGCTGACTACATTTGGTTGTCTAGAAGATCCAGATTTTTCTTTTGCACAATGGCTCTCTCCAATCTGTGGATGCTGAATATCAGTTTTGATATTGATTCTCCATATCCAACAACCTTTCAATTTTCAACTTTCGACAGAAGTATTACTGGATACTGAATTATGATTGTGCTGCTTGGTTGATCAGATCAGATTGGTTAAATCTGTAGAGAAAATGATGGCTGAAAATTTTCTCTTAAATTCTTCTCTTCTGCATCTTAAGTAGAAAGCAGAGACACCTTTCATTATACTTAACTCTCTCATTTGATTATTCTTAAAATTGTAAAAAGAGTATTTGCAGTTAGTATGTTTTCTACAGCTAGCCATATTTAATATCTATCTGTAAAATGAAAGAGGAGCATGGTGGCTCAACAGTTACTGAGATACAAAGATACTGAGTTTGTCAGCTGGAAAGCTGACAGCTCAAGATTGAGATGTGAATGCCACTTGATGTGGGTGAGCTCCTCTTGCCCACCTAGCAGTTCAAAAGCATGACAATGCAAATAGATAAATAAGGCACCACTTTGGTGGGATGGCAACAGTGTTCTGTGCGCTCCCTCAAATTGGTCAATCAAAGTAGGATAATTCCGTTCCAGATCACTGACCAATAATTGAAAATCTAGTATGTTTCCACGAACTCTGTTCTTCTCCTTTCAAATCTCTTGATTTGCTATTAAAATGCAGCTTTAAATCTTCACAGGAAATTCTGATAATTGTCCAGTAAGGAATCACTGCCTTCAGTGAGAGGTACAGCTTATTTGGCTGTCCTTCAGTCAGCAGACTCAGAACAAGATATCACTTTGAAACAATCTGGAGAAAATCCTGCTGCCCGACTTGCCATAAATAATTTGCACTGAGTTGTGAAAGTCAGAAGTTGACCTTGTGCTCTTCTGAACTTCTCAGATGAGCTTTTATGAGGGTGCAGAAATTTAGGTTGGGCTATTGGTTGTTGTACAAGGCAAGCCTTGTCCCAAATGATGTGTGAATTTCACCATGATATTGTTATTTGTTATCTGTTTGCTCTTTGGAGCTTCCACCAGTTGTTCTGAGGATGGTGGAGTGCCTCGTAGATCTGATGTGCATTCAGGGGCACGGTTCAATGCCTATTTGTATAGAAAATAATGAGGCTTTCAAAACTGATGTAAGCTTAGTAAATAGAAACCACAAGAATGACTAGAACTCTCCTTATTGTTAGAGGATGATAACAGAATTTTGAAAACCTGATGGTGATTCTGTCTCTCTTCTCTTATACTAAAGAGATTCAAGGCAGAGCAACCTTTAGTTTCTTTCTCACTCCGGTCTCTTTTTCCAGGCTAAGCTGATGTTTATATAAAACCTCTTGAATACCTTCTTCAGTGCCGTCTTCATAGTCCTCTACTGAATGTGCCAAACATATCTTGCTAGAAAAGGCTGAGAGCTGGGAACCTCCCTGAGAGAACCTGCTCCAAGTCTCTCACTAATGCCTTTTGCTGAGAATAAGATTAGCTGAGTTTTCTGTTTTGGATTGTGAGCTTCCTGGAGGCATTTACTCATTTCCTAGGAGAAAAAGCATACTGGAATAGATAGACTTTTGATCTGCTCCAGCAGAGTTCTTCTGAATCCTGATGTCAGAGTTGTATTGCTTTTCTTCTCCATCTGCGTTTATATTGTCTGTGATTACACAAGCATACATACTACTATAAAGCTAAAGTGCAGCAATGTGGCTTGTGGCTGGACTATATCATGAATTTGTCTGATAAAGGGTGACCTACTCTTGTGTGATGGTTTTCCTTGTCATTAATTCCAGTATCTCAAAGCTTTTAAGGGATAAGGAGAGGTGAAAGCTAGTCACAAGTCAACTTAGCTAAACTAGTAGTTAATTCTCAAGAAATTATTTCAGCATGTTGAAGAATTTGTATTGATAAGTTTGCCTGGAAAGTGGATCACATGATTTTTTTGGCTTAGATTGTGTGTATGATTGTTTTAGTTAAATATTAATTATTATGTTACAGTAATCTGTCACATTTTTTTAAATTAATGGCTAATTCTATTATTTTTCTTCTTCTATTATCTTTCCTCTTCTTCCTGAAATTAAGTGGCGGAAGCAACCTCCTCTTTCTCTCCAGCTTAACTGAAGTCCAGAGGAAGTTGGCCTCAAAATCAAAAGAGCAGGGAGGTGACAAATATATAAAGTAACACAAATGGCTGAGTTGGAGGCTGGTTAGAAACCACAAAGGAAGGAGTGTGCCCTCACTTCCCAGCATGCACAAAACATTTCACACCCACTATTGGTCATTTGACGCACTTCAAACAGTCACATCATCAACAACTTGCTATTTTTCCAGGTTCTTCTCTCAGACTGAACAGTTCCAGATGAATGGCTTTTTTTGGGCTACCGATTTTACGTTAAAAGATGCCCTGAGAGCTGAGGACGGCCATCAGGTTTTGCTGTGGGTGGGCCTTCTCTGTGGTCCCTACACAGGCAAAGGCACTTCTTGACATTTGGGAAGGGCCAAGTTTACAATCTTTCATTGTCTCAGGAAGAACCCTCTCTTCAGCCTGGCCTTGCTTGCATGGCTGCTGGACGAATGGGTCTTTGGCCTCCCTCCTGAGTTATTTTAATGAGTCTGGGTTTCATGTGGCTTTAATTTATTTTATTATTTGTATAATATTTTGTAAACCACTTCAAGATGCATATACTGTGTTGCATGATTTAAGGTAATAACTATGTTAAAGAAATAAAATGCTTGCTGGTTTGTCATTGGCTGTTTGTCACTTGGATCTACCCTAACTCTAGATCCTGTCAAGATGAGGGAAGGCAGATCCCTTCCCAGGATAAGCAGTGGTCAGTTGAGCGGTGACCCTACTTTTATTTTTTCTTTCCTGAGCGGTGAAAAGAAGTCGGATTTATAATATCTAATTTCTTGGTTTGGGAAAAAAAAAGTTTTCAGACTATACACATGCACACATAAACATACACATCTATACAAAGGGGTGCAATTATATAAAAATTATATACTAATGGGACTTTAATTAAAAAAAACATGTTGGGAATTGGTGATTTTCTTCATCTATCTATCTATCTATCTATCTATCTATCTATCTATCTATCTATCTATCTATCTATCTATCTATCTATC
>JANHGC010004206.1:71338-86741 GCA_027560395.1 Boaedon fuliginosus | reverse complement strand
GGTGTGGTGCTGTGTCCTGATTGGCTGGAGGTCTGGCTGTGTTGGGATTGGTCAGTGGTGTGGTACTTTTGGCTAATTATGTTTTTGCTGTTTGCTATCGAAACGTTGAAATGTCCTACATGGGAAAAGACCCGATTACACCAAGACTTTCATATATATATATATTAATGTGGTTATTCATGCTGCAAATAAAATGCAACTTCTGTCTTCCCTTCTCCTAGGAATACCCGTGTTTTCCGCAGAGGAGCTGACGACACCTATAAGATCAACACTCTGAAGCTAAACAATCAAGACTATCGAACTGTACAGTGACTTTAATTGTATTAAACCTACACATGGAGAAACACAAAAACTCCAACAGCTTTATTTTCTATTCCAATAGGTTTTATTTCACGTGTGTCTTTTTAAAAAAACTGTGGTGAGCCCTTTTGACATATGTGTTTTTGTTTGCTTGCTTGCTTTTATTTCTGGGAGACGGGCATCAGTTGGTTCTTCTGGAGAGACGTCTTTCCCACTGCAGTGGAATAATGCCCAGACTGACAGCTCAGGGAGAGTAAATCCCCCACCGGTGTAAATAAACCCTTCTTTCCAAACTCCCAGAGAGGCTAGCTCCAAATAGCAATTTTGTCACATAAAGGACTGTAATGTCCTCAAACTGCAATCTGAAATTGCTTCAGTGCTTTTCAGATTTAAGAAAGTGAAAGTTTAACCAGAAAATATGGGGAGTTTCCATATCAAATCAGGTAAAGATTTATTAAAAATTATCCTGTGGATTTCTTCCTCTCTAAAAGGCTGCGCTTTTACTATTCTATTAAACAATGCTGGTTTTTTTTCTTTAAAATCTCTTTAGCAGTGGTAGAGGTGATGGCTGTTCAGGTATTGCTCATATAACATCCAAAAATGATCCTTTTATAATACTAATTATTCACTTTCACTTCTTCACAGGCATCAAATTGAATAAAGTTATTTTTAAAAGAAGAGAGCGTTTCTCCAGTGCTTTAACTGAAAAGTTATGCAAATGTCTTATAAATCCGAACGAGTGGTTATCCATATAGTAGGTTAATGGATAACGGATTATTGAACTTTCAGATGGCAAGAAACGAGAAAAATGAACAGTTATCAGAAAGCAGCCAAATAGTTCTACCTTTAAAAAATAAATAAATAAAAGAACTTGCTTTATTTTTGCTTCCTCTACAGGAGCAAGAAAGCTAAACAGAATGCATTAAAGTGACCTTGTATTGACCGCTGTGGTATTTATCACTGAATTGCTTGACCAGCACAAAGCAGACCACGATACAGGGCACCTGAAGAGAGTTAGATCTATGAGAAGCCAATCCTCTCGTGCTCTTGAAAAGTTAATGGTATGGCAAGAAAGAGCCCCATCTTTCTGACTATATATTGTTGTTTATAAGAAGTCCAGCGTTGCCCACAGTGTTAGTAAGAGGCAGAGCTGGTAGAACTCCAGAGTGTGGAGTATAACCCCCTTGTAACTGTCTCTTCCATGTAATTGTCACTAGACAAGGGTGCACTGCTCAGCTAGCTATCAAGCTTGCAAAGTGCTACTACAGACACACACTTCTTCACCTTCTCTGATTTCCAAAATGGAAACTTAGGAAAGAAAACCCGATTGTAACGTATTATATCCCACTACCACCTCGAAAGCTATGGCAAATCTAGACAGTATACTAAAAGGCAGAGACATCACCCTGCCAACAAAAGTGCATATAGTCAAGGCTATGGTTTTTCCAAGTTGCAATGCAATTTGCAGTTTGGACCATAAGGAAGGCTGAGCGTCAAAGAATGGAGGCTTTTGAACCATGGTGCTGGAGAAGACTCTTGCGAGTCCCTTGGACTGCAAGGCGATCAAACTGGTCAGTCTTAGAGGAGATCAACCCTGACTGCTCTTTAGAAGGCCAGATCCTGAATATGAAACTCAAATACCTTGGCCATCCCATGAGAAGGAAGGACTCACTGGAGAAGAGCCTAATGCTGGGAGTGGTTGAGAGCAAAAGAAGAAGAGGATGACAGAGAATGAGGTGGCTGGATGGAGTCACTGAAGCAGTTGGTGCAAGCTTAAATGGACTCCAGGGGATGGTAGAGGACAGGAACCCCTGTCCATAGGGTCGCGATGGGTCGGGCATGACTTCGCAATTAACAACAACACATAAATATATATAATTTCCGATATAACTTCTGTTTTCTCCACAACAACAACCCTGTGAGGTAGATTGGGCTGAGAGAGAGTGACTGGTCCAAAGTCACCTAGATGGCTTTCATGACAAAGGCAGCCTTGAACTCAAAGTCAGAATTCAACTTGCTTTTTTTTAACTTTGCACCAATAAGTAGTACATTTATATTGCTTTATAGAATTGATCAACTTGATCATGTTGGGAACATGTTACTTGTTTGTGTTGCCTTATAGTGCTTTTATTTTTATGATTGCATTGCTTTATTTTAGCTATTTGCCCCAGAAATGAAAAACAATTATCCTATAAATAAATATAAATTTAAAATGTTGTGTTGCTCCTTATATCTTACAGGGTTTCATCTTATCCTCTATGTAGTAGGGAGATAAGCTAGAACTTTGGATTGAAGTGCTTCTAGTACTCTGATGATACTTCTTATCACCCATCTTATCACCCATCCTCTATTCCAATGTTGTTAACCTTTTTGGCACTAAGTGCCCAAAGTGTGTGTGTGTGTGTGTGTGTGTGTGTGTGTGCAAATGGCCTGCCCAACCAATTCGCTGTGCGCACGCATGGCTTTACAGGCATCAAATAGCTGAGGGATGACAATCCGCACTGCCACACTGATCAGCTGTGCTTTGGAAGAGGAAACAAAGTATAGTGCAGGGGTGAGTGGAAAGGCCCATTTCACAACAGAACCAGTGGGAGGTGTGCGTGCATGTGTGGTGGGGCAGCAGCTCGCATATCTGCAGAGAAGGCTCTGTGTGCCACCTCGAGCATGCATGGCATAAGTTCACCACCATGGCTCTATTCCAACACCGTGCTTAGTGCAGAAATCCATCAAACTATCCCCAACAAGTAGCCTTCTAGCATGCAGTTGAAAACTGCTATGAGGGGGACTCTGTCAGAGTACTGGTGAGACTACAATGATTTTTACAGTCAGGACATTCCTTCTGCATCTCCTTTCTTTTAGTTTCATTCCCGTAGACCTTCTTCCCCTTCAGTTTCCAGTTAAACTATCTGCTGTTTCTTTCATATTGGCGCCTTCTATATATCCATATATAGAATATAACCATATTCTATATATCCATATAACAGAATAAGAGAGTTCTTACCCTTCACTTCAATACCTCTCTGTTCTGCAAGTCAAACATGCTCAACATTTTTATTTCCCATCCTGATTCTGAAGCTCTCCTCTACACAGGTAGTCCTTGACCTATGACCACAACTGAGTCCAGAATTTATGTTGCCAAGTGAGAAATTTATTACGTGACTCTTGCCCCCATTTTATGTCTTTTCTTGCCACAATTGTTAAGTGAATCACTGTGGTTGTTAAATTAGTGGCATTAGGTGAATCTGGCTTCCCCATTGAGTTTGCTTGTCAGAAGGTTGCAGAAGATGATCACATGACCCCACCATACTGCAACTGTCATAAATATGAACCAGTTGTCAAGCATTCAAATATAAATCATGTGACCATGGGGATGCTACAATGATCATAAGTATGAAAAATGGTCATAAGTCACTTTTTTCCAGTGTCTTTGTAACTTTGAATGGTCACTAAATGTACTGTTGTAAGTCAGGAACTATCTGCCGATATAGTGCTTCTGTACAATACAAGAGACACTGCTGTTTATTATTATTATTATCATTATCATCATCATTATCATCATCATTATTACATTGCTTGTTCTCCTAACTTGTTCTCATGCATTTTGCTGCCAAACCAATTTCTCCTAATCCTGTCCATAGGATTTGCTTTGTTTTTTTCCTGCCCAAGAGCAGAGTCTTACAAATATCTCTTGGATGGATATAATTATGATTTTATCTTCTGGAGTACTAGCCAATCTCCTTAGTGTGAAATAATTTGCAAACCTGGTAATTATCTTTTCCATTCCATCCTCTAGGATACTGGAGTGAGGACAAAGCCCTGAGGACTTACTCAATAAATCAATGCAGAGCCATTCTTTATGCAGCTACTGAATAAGTTGCAAATCCTTCAGACTATAGAACTATGGTCTTTCTGCTATAAAACTGGCAAATTCAGTAATGGGTTGTATGAGATTTATACACTTAAATATAATCCAGAATACGTGACCACTATGAGTCCTAGGAATGTAGTTGTACTTGTTTCGAATGAGCTGTTCTTCCTGATTACATGTACGGTAGTTCTCGACTTATGACCATGATTGGGAAGCAATGCATGTCATCACGTGACCAGATCCAATTTTATGGACATTTTCACCATAGCCATTAAGCATGGTCTTTAATTGAATCATACAGATCTTAAGCAAATCCAGCTTCCCCAATTGACTTTGCTTGTCAGAAGCTGTCACTCTGCAATCAATTATGAGTTGGCTAGATTTACCAATAGTTATTCGTGTTTTAGGGATCTTTTTAATTGATTATTGTAATGAACCCTCTACAGGATTACCTTTGAAGCGTACCTGGAAGTGTCAGTGCAGAGTGTAGCAGCAAGGTTCACAATTCTGTGTCACATGATAACCATATTAAATTCTGCAATTAATTGTTTTCTGAACAAAACTCAAAGGTTGGTTTTAATTTTTAAAACTCTAAATGGCTTAGAGCTAGGTTATCAACTTTAGCAACTTTAAGACATGTCAACTTCAAATCCCAGAGCATTGAGAACTCAGAATTCTGGGAACTGAAGTTGCTGAGATTGAGAAACACTGATTAAGAGAGTTCTTATTTCATTATTTCATTATATATTTTAATTATGTTTACTTAGCTTCTTGATGTTGTAAGCTGATTTGATTGGAACAGTTGAATAGAAATTCAGGATATATATATAAAAATTGAACTAAAAAAGAAAAGAGAAATATCTGTCTAAAATACATGTAATTTTTTCTCTTAACTCATCCTTATTGCTGTCCATAAAAAAATTCATAATCAATGAATTGTTGACAATTTGAAGCAATTGAAGGCACTCAATATCTAAAGCGTGGAACCTTACAGTTCATCTTACTGTATCAGAGATATAATCCTTAGTGTGAATGTGTGTCAGCTTTAACACAAAAATGTCTGGTTTTTGCCCAAGCAATACATGTCTTTTCAATAACTCTGTTCCAAATGGCACTTATATCCCTGTAGGTTTTATCACATATCCCAAAAGAGTGTCATTTTTAGCATGCTTTTCCAACTTGTTACATTAACAAATTTGCACTGATCTTCTTATCCTGTCATCTAAAGACCACCTTGTAGTAAGACGGTGAACTTTTACACATTCCAGAGCTGATGTACTGTCTAATGTCACTTGTGTCTGTTTGCATTAACTCATGAAAGTTTGAGAAGGTTCTACATTGTGCTTTCCCTTTGAGCTTGATTTGACAGAATCAGTCCCCATGCTAGCTCATGGCACTTATCAGTTAGTCAGCCTTCCTTAGGGAAGAAAATTTAGAGTGCACCATATTCTGTTTTCAAATCAAGCACTGTCCCCTCAACAACGCAGCTGCTGCATTATTAAACAGGATGCCATTAGTCATACCACCATGCATAAACATTCAATCATATAAAAAGCTACATCATTTCATTAACTCTTTTTTATCAGGCTCATTCAACTTTTAGTGATCAGAAATAGAACTCTTGGGATAAAAGTGCTCTTTTGAGAAAGGATAGGATGCTGATGGAATAAAGGCCCTTTTTAATACATTCGTGTATTATGTAGAAAACATGGCATGGGTTAACTTAATCATTGCATTGCATGGAAGCAGCATTTTAAAGAAAGACCTGTACCAAATGTAAGTGGCCCTCATTGTAGGTAGGTTTTTATATATTTCTATATTTTTTATTTTTTTCAAATTTGTAGGCCGCCCAATCCCGTAGGACTTAGGGCAGCTCACAACAATAATAAAACATAATTGTAAAGCATTAAAACATTGATATAAAACATTTAAAACATTAAAATCCCTTTAAAATTACTCAAGTTTGATGGGTCATGTTATCTGGCCCACCGGAAGAGCCAGGTCTTCAATGCTCAGCAGAAGAGTCTCAAGTCTGGGACACTCTGGAGCTCCGGAGGTAGATAATTCCAGAGGACTGGGGCCGCTGCGGAAAAGGCCTTCCTCCATGGAGTCACCAGGTGACATTGCCTAGCCGATGGTATCCGGAGGATACCCACCCTGTGTGACCCCATGGGGTGCTGGGAGGCAATTGGTGGCAGGAGGTGGTCTCGGAGGTAACCCGATCTAATGCCATGTAGGGCTTTAAAGGTAATAACCAGCACCTTGAATTGGACCCAGAAGCCTACTGGGAACCAGTGCAGGCTGCGCAAGAGTGGTGTGACATGGGTGTACTGAGGGACATCCATGACTGCTCACGCAGCCGCATTCTGGACCAGCTGAAGCTTCTGAAGACTTTTCAAGGGCAGCCCCAAGTAGAACCCATTGCAGTAATCTAGCCATGACGTGAGGAGGGCATGAGTGACTGAGTAATGCTACTCAGTCCAGAAAGGGCTGCAACTGGTGCACCAGGAGAACCTGGACAAAGGTCGCCCTGGGCACAGCTGTCAGATGGTCTTCTAATTTCAGCTGTGGATCCAGGACGACACCCAAATCGTGAATCCTCTCAGAGGGGGTCAACACCTCCCCCCCCCCATTTCCAACAATGGCAAATGTTGGGTGGCCCGAGAAGTAGGGACCCAGAGCCACTTGGTCTTGTCAGGGTTGAGCTTGAGCCTGTTGGTACTCATCCAGACCCCCACAGCCCTCAGGCACTGGGACATCACTTCGGCGGCATCGTTGGCTCGGTTCGGGGTGGAGATGAACAATTGGGTATCATCAGCATACTGATGATACTGCATCCCAAACCCTCGAATGATCTCACCCAGCGCCTTCATGTAGATGTTGAATAGGAGTGGTGAGAGGACCGAACCCTGAGTCACCCCACACACTAGGGGCCTCGAGCTTAACCACTGCCCTTCTACCAGCACCATCTGCACACGGTCCGAGAGGTAGGAAGAAAACCACTGAAACACAGTGCCTCCCACTCCCAACCCCTGGAGGCGCTGTAGAAGAATACCAAGGTCAATGGTATCAAATGCTTCTGAGAGGTCAAGTAGAACCAGGATAGAGGAATGACCCCTATCCCGGGCTCGCCAGAGATCTTTGACCAACATGACCAATGCTGTCTCCATGGTGTGCCCGGGTCTGAAGCCAGACTGAAAGAGGTCCAGATAATCCATTTCTTCCAAGGATTCACAGATCTGTAGTGCCAACACCTTCTCCACTACCTTCCCTAAAAAAGGAGAGGTTGGAGACTAGATAGAAGTTCTTTAACTCAGCTGGGTCCAAGGGAGGCTTCTTGGTTTCTTGCTGCTGATAATCACTCCTATAAGGTAGAAAATATCCACCACTTCAATAACTTCATGGACTATTCATTTGCTTTATCTGTTATCATTAGTTAGATTTTCTTTGTATAAAGAAAATTAAACTAATATTTTTTATATTATTTATATTCAAGCTCTCATTACTAGGGTGTCATCATCATAATAAAGGTTTTATGTTTGTTCCTCCCATTTTAAAACAGATGCATCTTCTTCCTCTCCAGATTCTCTTAATATATATTCAAAATATATGTTGAATAAATAAATATGTAACTTGTCTTACTGTTTTGCTAGCCTGCAGTCAATCTGTCTCACCATATTCCATTCAGATTGTGGAATCTTATCCTCTATATATACATACAATTCTCATGGGGACAATGAGATGTTCTGGAATATTTTTATTTTGATAAAAATATCCTAATATCCTGACACAGTTGACATAACTAATTTTTTAAAAAGATCTTTAACTGAAGATTTTTTAAGATCTCCAAAACCAACTTCACCAACCCTGACAGGGCAAGGTACTTGGAGCTTGGTTAGAATTTTTACTGATACTTCTGTTTGACATATTTTTGTAGATGCAGTATTTCATCAATTCCTTTAACATTGTGGCCTGATAATGTCTGGCATGATGGCAGGGGTGGGTTTCAGCCAGTTCTGGCTGGTTCAGGCGAACTGTTTGTTACAATTTTGCACAGTTCAAAGAATCAGCAAAACACAACACTGGCTGGGCCCACCCCTTTCCTCCCACCCCTCCACTCCCTGCCACAATTTTGTGCACTTTGCAGCAGAGACAAATCGTGCCACTGGCTGGCCCCTCCCTGCCCCTCCCCACCCACTCACTTCTCATCTTGCCACGAGTACGAGGCCACCATCTTTGCCCACCTGCCAGCTATCTTCGCGCTGCCTGCCTTCCACTCATGGTAAGCCACCTACCTGCTGCCGCTTTCCTTCATTGCCTACTGCAGGGGCATCCTGGCAGCAGGCCACTGCCACAGCCCCGGTCACCTGCTGCTGCCACTCTCCCTCATGGCTGCTGCCGCTCTCCCTTGTGACCTGTGGCTGGGGTGCCCTGGCCACAGCCACCGCTGCAGCCCCAGTCACCTGCTGCCACTGCCACCACTGCTCTCCCTCATGGCATGCTGCTGGCCTTCGCTGGGTCCAACCACCAATCTTCACCCGCTGCTTGCCTCCTTCCATGCAGAACAGATCGGAGAGAAGCAGCCTGCTTCTCTCCGATCTTTTCTGCAGGTAAGGAGGCAGGCAGCGGGCATAAAGATTGGTGGCTGGGCCCAGCAAAGACTTGCAGCAGGCCGCTGCCACAGCCCCAGTTGAGTCCGGACTCCCAGGGCCACCGCCACACCACTAAGCCATGCTCACAGAACCGGTTGTTAAAAAATTTGAAACCCATCCCTGCATGTGGTCTAACTTTATCTTCATCTTTTAGTACTAGAAGTATTTATTTATTTATTTATTTAGATTTATACCCCGCCTCATTTCCACGGTCAAAGGGAACTCGAGGCGGCTAGTACTAGTACTAGTACTAAAGCTAATATCTTCTAAAGTATCTTCCATATTGAAATATCTGTTATTTGAATCAATTACTGTCTCTCCTGTGGTGACTTTTAACATTCCAGCTCAAGACTGGAACCACCTTCTGAATTTGGAGATCTTTGGGGAACTATACTTTGTTTTTTTATGTTTTATTTTGAATATCATTACAGAAGTTGTTGAAATACTGCTTCTTGTCTCTTCTAACCATTTTCTGACATTCTTTGATAAGTACCTTCCCAAGTTCTTTGTCTGTCATGACTTTGGCTTCTCTTCTGTTCTTAGGAATTTCCATAATCTATTCTGACATCCAGTTTGTTTTCTTCTGTTTCTTAGTCTTTGACAATGTCTTTTTGTATTCATCCTTGCCAATGTTCTTAATGTCATTTCACAGTTCCTCTAGTTCCTTATTTATAAGGTTTAGGATTCCAAAATAATTTCCAATTTCTACCTCCTTGTACCAATAATATAATCAATTTGATTTCTCTGTCTCATCTGCATGTGTTGTGAAATCTTTTGGTTGTTTGAATACTATGTTAATAATTAATAAAACATTGGATTGGTGGAAGTTAATGTCATTTTCCTATTTCAGCTTGGTTTCCTAGTGCTTATATTTCAACTAAACTTTCCACCTCCAAAATCGAATTGATACTCTATCATTGATACAATTGATATTCTATCATTGACTGCACTGTGCACAATTATTTCTTCTTTGCTTTTCACCTCCCAAGTAGTAATCTTTTTACTGAAAGTTTCCAATTACAGTCCATTTCTGTTTAATGTGTACAATGTCAATATGTAATCAAATAATTTCACTTTTCATTGTGTAGAGGTTTCTCCTGTTCATATTCCCATACTCTCCTTCAATTTTTTCCCCAGCATGGTCACATCAGCATTTAGATCTGAAAGGCTTTGTCACCATATCTTGACAATCCATGACTTTTTTCATAATAAAATATGGGAGTGATTTATTTATTATTTATTATTTATTATTTGTACTTATATCCTGCCTTTCTTCCTTTATCATTGCCTTTTCCCACTCAGGATGAAATTATGCCTTTGCTGTTGACACTAACCTTCCATGTTCAGCATTCTCCTATATTGTTGCTCTCAGTAGATGTTTGCATGCTTTACCTGGGCAGCTGGGATGAACTTCACATCTTCTGAGAATTTACAGTATATTCTTGATATGCATTCTGGTATTCTTTGTTCATCCCTCCCAGGAATAATTCACTGTTTAATGAGGGAGCATAGCAGCACTTGAAAGAAAAAAAATTGTATCCCAAAACATCTCAAGGTATGGAAGCCCTGATAGTCAGGATAGCTTTTGTTATATTTTAAAAAAAGGTCTAGAGTATTTCATTACTGTACAGTGATTGTTGATTTTATTTATTTATTTATTTATTTATTTATTTATTTATTTAATTCAGTTTATATCCCACCTCTCTTCACCCAGATGGGGAACTCAAGGCGGCAATTCACATAAACAAATCATAATCAGAAGTAGAAATAACTGTCTGGGTTTGTACAGTCAGAATGTAGCTTATTTGGTTTGGCGTTAATGTGATATGAGCATCCAGCCAATGTTCTTTATAAATATAATTTATGTATAAAGTACCTTACAAATGGCAGCACCCATTCAAGTTTTCCCAATTTTGGAAGCTAAGCAAAATTTTCAGCTCCAGAATCCATTCACATACTCTTTGCTTGGTCAGGTTTCAGTGTCAACTTATTTATTATTTATTTATTTATTAAATTTATACCCCGCCTCTCTTCACCCCGGAGGGGAACTCGAGGCGGCGAACAATAACAATAAAAACAGACCTATACATTGTAGGTGAATGAATATTTTAGTACTTAAACACAATACCCTCCTTTTGAAGATTATTTTCCCCATATATAAATATTACTTGTTATTGATTGCTAAAGATTTTTAAGTGCTTGGACTTTTGGAATATAGCAAGTAAAACCAAAAGAATCTAATTGGTGACTACTGGTGTTTACGGTCACATATTCCAGGAACAGCAATTCTTGGAAGATGTTAAAAAAACTCCTGGAGTCTGGACTCATTTGTCACTCCAGTCACAAGTACTAGTTGCCTTGTGGTTGCTAGGCTTCTGTTTCAAATAAAGCTTTGGTGAACCAAAGGATGACATTGTAGTGGTATTAGCTTTCCAGAAAAGGTCAGAGGATAGAATTAACAAATTACTTTTAAATACATGAGTAGATGCGGGGGTGGGGGGAAGCCCTACCATCAAGGTACTCATGGTTGAATCATTGGAAAGAAGGGAGTTGTCATTGGCAACAGTGATTCCATCCAAATGATTCCTAGAAATTTTTAAAAACTAATTTTCGGCAGCTAGTCTAACCATAATTGCTTTTGGATATTGGAAATCTTAGGTAGGAAGTTGCATTTCCAGAATCTGGAGGAGGACAGCATTGGAAAAACAGCATTAGTTCGGAGCAGAATTACAGTATATAGTACAAAAAAATTGGCCATTGCAAGGAAACTGCATAGACAATTTTCCCCCTTTATAGTTGCCAATTTTATTTCATTTTCCTTGCGAAGAAAAATTCTTCTCATATTCTGTTTCTGAGAAGTCTTATATGCTACTTCTTTTTCTAGATACTTGGTTTTCCAGATATATAGAAAGAAACCTCCTTTTTCCTACTTAATACAAGGTGTTTCCGATGTACATGCCTTTTCCAACTCCAGCCAAGTAAAGTTGCACATATATGCAAATGTTTTTAAGATGCAGATACCTGAAAATATACTACGTAGTTGCTATGTAAAATAATGCTATAGTATCAATCAAGAATCAATACAATTCTGTGACTAAGGGTGCTTCATTTAACCGCCCAGAGTCCTTCGGGAGTTGGGCGGCCTATAAATTTGAAAAATAAATAAACAAACAAACAAACAAACAAACAAACAAATAAATAAATAAATAAATTTATGTTGTGTTCAGTTAAATGGCCTCTGAGGGGGGGGGGTTGCATTTGGGAGTATTTGACACAGCAAGTTCTGAATACCTTGGACTTCTATGTGGTGGGAGGGAAATTTGTCCAGAATGTCTGTATTGACTGTATTTTAGAAGTAGCTGCATACACAAGCACACACAGAGACACATCATTCAGAATTAGACAGAGGTTATCTCCTTCACTACCTCCGCACAAAGCTCCTCTTAGGTTGGTTTTTGCTCTATGGCACTAAGGTCAGGGATGGGTTCCTACCGGTTCGCTGGTTACCCACTTTGTGGGCGTGCTTCCCGATTGCCTGTCAAACGCACACTGCATGCTATTCACTTTAACTAGAGGCACACAAATAAACCCATCAAGCTGCAGGAGCTTCAAAGGGGAATTAAGCATAAAAGGCTCAGATTCACACTTCCAATCTGCTTGCAAGCCAGGAACGCTGGAGCTGTGTCACACCTGCTTTTTGTCTTCCTTCGTTAAAGAACCCCACTTTCTGGCAGCTGCTTTGGAATTCATTTCTTTTCAGTGTCTGTGGTTTTTCCCAGC
Source organism: Boaedon fuliginosus (assembly GCA_027560395.1). Lineage (NCBI taxonomy): Eukaryota > Metazoa > Chordata > Lepidosauria > Squamata > Lamprophiidae > Boaedon > Boaedon fuliginosus. The sequence goes on along the minus strand of JANHGC010004206.1, from coordinate 74,141 downwards.
TGAGAACAAACTCAGAAAATTTCTTCCAACACTATCTCATAGTTGCCATGAACCCTGAGAGGGGGAAGGGAGGAAGTAGATAGACCATCTAACCATCAAAACAACAAGTTTTCCTGTGGGAACCAGCTCCATCTTTACAGGAGCTGTGAGAGGAAGAGAGGAGTGACCAGATAGCCTGCCAGCTACTTCCATTGGACAATGTGACCGGTGACAACTGGGAGGGGAAATTTTTGCTCTTTTTAATTAGGTAAAAACCGTGGGAACTTTTAGAGTTGGATTTCACCGGCTACTGCCGATATGATGTATCCAATAAACATGTTCTTTGAGGAATCTACCTGACTCGGACTTCTGCTTTCAATGGGTAGTTAATCAGAACTCTGACACTACGGAGATTCTCAATCATCCAGGTGAAAAAGCACCTTTGGGACAAATATCACACCTATAACCGCCCTCCCTCCAAAATAGCTAATATAGTCAAAGAGCATTCCACAGTTTCTCTGCCATCTCTGCCCAATTACTATCAGAATGCCTTGCTCATATGTTCTCTCACCATCTACCTAAGAAACTTGTCTGAGGAAACCAATAGGGGTCTAATCTGAAGGACTGTTCTGAATCGGGGACTCTATCTTCTTCCCTTCTCCACCAGATGCTTCAATAGAAGTGCCAAAACTTTTCTTTCTTTTAGGTGTAGTCACTGTGGTGCTGTTGTTTACTCTCAAACAATAAATTGGAACCAGAACTTCATGGGACGTGTGGAATAAAGTCTGATATATTAGCTTTTTCTGCTCCACCTTGGGTACAAGACAATCTATTTGGAAATATCCCAAGTTTGGTAAAGACATATCTGAAACACAGTTCTAATTTGATTGCAAAAGCCAAGGGTGTTTTTCTCCATTAAATTAATTTTTATGCAGGAAAAACAGGCTTCACCTCATGGAGTTTGATAGTCAGTCACGTATTAAATTTTAAGAGATTAGCTGTGCAATCCTAAAATGGGTGGGGAAGAGAACTGTCATAATTTCTCTACCACTTTGCCAGTTTGTTCTGGCCAGAGCCTCTGAAGAAGGAGGAGATGTACTTTCCCCCTTTTTCTTCTGGTTGTTATTTTTTTAAACAAAAATTCTCTCATGTGCCTTTTGTTAAGACTAACAACAACAAAAAAAATCTCTGTCAGGTAAAAATTCACAAGGAATCTGAAGAACTTTGAATCCAGTGCTTCCAGAACCCCTTTAGTTTATTTTGGGATTTGTTTCATACTACTGAGAGAAAGAAATTTGGATGTATTACATTAACCTCTAGTTTACAAATAGCTAGCTTCAGTGTGGGATTCAATTTTTTTTACTACTGGTTCTGTGGGCATGGCTTGGTAGGTGTGGCTATGCAGTCAGCCAATCAGAGGTGGAATTTGCTGTGGTCAGCCAATCAGAGGTGGTATTTGCCGGTTCTCTGAACCAACCAAAATTATTGCTACCAGTTTTCCCGAACCTGTTGAAACTGGCTGAATACCACCTCTGCTAGCTTGGACCCTCATAGAGCTAAATTTAAATTTAATTTTAAAAAGAATTGATGATTTTTAAGTAATTCCTTTTAAAACTATATCTAAGTCAATTACCAGCACTTGGGGGGGGGGATCTCTGAGGTTCTGGGCTAACCCTGGACTATTTCATCGCATCTATAGCAGCCTGGACTCTCTGACTCTTGACCTGGGTGAATCTGCCTGTTGGGGGTGGACGAACTTGGAAGAGAGAATGCCTCTGTTTAATCCAGCTGAAAATCCGGTGGAAATTGACTGGAGACCTCTGTCTAAACAAACCAGGATTATGGGTCTGTTTCCTGGCTTGTGTATGTTTGGTCACAGTTACCATCTAGTGGCTGGCCTGAGTATTGTTGATCTGCTGGGCCAGCTAAATGACTACTCTCCAAAAACTACACCGATTTGACCTATTCTCCTCCCTTCTCCTTTTTCTCCTTTTTCTCTTTCCTCTTTTTTCTTTACCATCCGGTTGGGATATTGGCTATTGCTTCCTCCCCCCACCTTTCTCCACTTCTTTTGTATATTTTTGTATATTGTAGATATTGATAGCTAACCACGTTGCACTTTAGGAGAGTATATTTTTATAATTGATAATTTTAATTGATATATTATATGTATTTTAGCATTGTTTTTAATTATTATTGTATTTAATATCTTTTAAAGTAATTAATTGTGGTTTGAGTTATTGTGTGTGTAGGGGGAGGAGACCCTCCCACTTGTAGGATATGGTGGGAGGGCATGGAAAGGGAGGGCTTCCTTAAGGGGTGAGGGTCGGCTGATTCTGGTGATGGCTGGGAGAGGCAGGTATGGCGGGAGCCTTGGGGTAAGCCATCATCTGGGAACGCGTACTTGCCAATTGTTGGGGGTACTGTGTTCTGACCCCTCTGGCTTGTCTCAGGGGACTGTTTGTTTGGGAATTCAGGACCCTGGACTCCAGCTGTTATTTTTGAATGCCAAGTCGGTTGTTAATAAGGCCTTTCTGATCCAGGAATTAATCCTGGAGAAGAGGGCTGACCTGGCGCGCATTACCGAGACCTGGTTGGGGCCAGAGGAGGGGGGTTTCCCTCACAGAAATGTGCCCCGCCGGGTTTCAGGTTCTGTACCAGCCGCGACTCCAGGGTAGGGGTGGTGGGATGGCTGTAATAACGCGTCAGGATCTCCATCCATGCGTAGGCGTAGCTCTGGAGATAGACGGGTGTGAGTCTCTCCTTCTGAAGTTGGACTCAGGGGTTCAGTTGAGTCTGTTGCTAATGTACCTGCCTCCCAGCT
>JANHGC010004206.1:58721-71238 GCA_027560395.1 Boaedon fuliginosus | reverse complement strand
ACTCGTTTGTTGATTAGGGCTAGTTTCCAGATGTCTGGTAGGCGGGAGGTATCATCACGTTTGTTCATGTTATGGGGCTGTTTCTCTATTTCGATGGCTTCCATAATTATTCAACAAGAGAATAATTAACTTCAACAAGAGAATAATTATGGAAGCCATCGAGAATAATTAACTTCAACAAGAGAATAATTATGGAATGACACCATCACCAATCAACCACACCAGATTCGAACCCAAACTCATCCCACAGATCAAAAGGCTGCAATTCTCATAAATAAATGTGAATTGCCAAGCACCTGAATTTTGATCATGTGACACATGGGGATGCTGCAACAATCATAAGTGTGAGGTCTAGTTCCAGGCCATTTTTTTCAGAGCCATTGTAACTGACAAGGACTACCTGTATTGGAACTAGCCATTATAACTAATATGGTAGCTATTTCACCAGACATAACCTGATGGATGGCTTTGTGTCAGCCTCCCTAGAGAGACCAGACCAGGGATTCAACCTCATTGAAAAGCTAAAACTAACTATATTAGTAACACTTACAGTAAACAGAATTTTGCAAATCTAATGGTGCTCCCTAAAGACCATCTTCCTTATTCTCTGGTACCAGTCTAAAGCTCATCCATATATGCAGAAGTTTTCTCAAAAAGAAATAGTAGTTTCTTCATTCGAACAAATTTTTCAATATAGCCACTTGTAATGAAGAAAATAAGTTGCATTTATTTTAGCAGCAGCTATTTAAAATGAAAACACACATATACCATACATACAGTGTTTAGTCTATAACCAGTCATTATATTGAATTTTAAGATGACGTGGTCACTCACGCCCAAAGTTCCGGCAACTTCAGCTCCCTCTATCACTTCTTCTCTATTAGTAAAAATTAAGTTGAGTATAGCTTTCCCTCAAGTACCATCCACTACCTTTTGGGTGACAAAGGTGTGAACTAGGTTGGTTAGGAATCTGTTTGCTCTCCCACTTGTTGCGGAGTTTTTCTCCCAGTTGATATCAGGGTAGTTTAAATCTCCCATTACTATTGTGGTATGTTTCCTACATACATTTGTTAAATGTTTAGCAAAAAGTTCATCTATTTCTTCTGCTTGGTTAGGTGGCCTATAGCAATGTCATTCTTTTTTCCTTTTATATTGAACCATTTGAATTCTAGGAGGTTTTCATCCTTGGCCTTGTGGATATCTGTAGAGATGTAGTATATCTTTTATATATAATGTAACTCCACCTCCTCTTTTGTTAGGTCTGTTTCTTTTGAATAGTTTGTATCTTTCCATCAGTTCATTCCAGTCATGAGTTTCATCCCACCACGTTTCAGTAATGACAATTATATCATATTTATCCTCATGTACTAGTACTTCAAGTTCACCCTGTTGGTTCCCTAAAATATGAGCATTTGTGTATGGGCATTTGAGTCTTTTTTATTTATTTATTTATTTATTTATTTTATTCGATTTATATCCCGCCTCTCTTCACCCATCTGGGGAACTCGAGGCGTGTGGCATTAGACTTTTGTAAGTACATTCCACAATACATTCCATATTTTTCTTTTTAATAAAGAATAAAAATAAGCCATTCAGGGAGAGAAACGTAGTAACTAAAACACATAGAACACATTTCTTGCTGTGTTTCAAATCAAACACATTCCATGTGACAGGCAAGTGTTATAACTACTGTGATGGTGAGAAAAGACTGCTGTAATACCATAGGTGTGGAGGTAAATGAGGAAAATCAAGGAAAATACAAGAAAAGTATTTTTATTTTAAAACTCTTGTTGTGCATGCTTATATGTACATTTTGATGCTTTATGTTTGTACATATGAGTTTAACTTTGTAAGCAAGTTTTATATATGATACACACACACACACACACACACACACGTAACAGTATTTATCTCCAGTGTGATCAACCAACTGAAAGCATTTCCCACTTCTTTTTTAATAGGGCCCAGAAGTAGAGTAATTGTGAAGATGTGTAACTGATAGTTTGCTCTGGATACTTTGCACATTGTTTCTCAGGATTAGACTCAGGCTAGTTTGGACACAGGACAAACCCAATTTAAGGGCACAGCATAGCTGTGGCCACAGTGGTTGCTGCCTGGAGGTGAAAATTCTCTTTGGTGGCACTTCAGATCTAAAAGTACTTTCCCAGAGGATTGTGCCTGGTGCACAATAAATGATTTATTAGATTCGTATGCCTACCCTAAATACACAATTCTGGGCATCTAACAATGATACATACACAAAAACTAAAAATACAGAGCAGCCAGAAAAAATGACAAAACATGAATCAAACATGACACAATTACCAAAAGGGCTCCATCTCCAGGGTCAAGCACAGAGCCAAGATTCTAAGGCCTTATAGAAAGCCAATGGAAGGGGCAATCTAATCTCCAGAGAAATGATATTCTGCAAAGCAATGCCATGGCAGAAAAGGCCTGGCCCCCGCACCTGATACTGCCAGATTGGGTAGGATGGGCAGAAATGACTGGGATGAGACAGTCCTTAAAAATGTAAAATTTAATGTGACAGTATGTTATAAATAAAGTTATTTAAAAGATACATTGAGATTATCACAGTCTAGTAATACTGGGCATGAAACCAGATCACAAAGTAAATCTGTTAACTTCCTTTAATTTATTTCTTTGAATTTATTAATTTCCTTTAATTTATTTCTTTGGATTTATTAGCTCAATATTTAAATGTATTAAGTCATTATTAATGAGTTACCTGAGTGGTTAGAATCACTGATAACAAATAAGTTATAACTGCAAGATTGGGAAGTTGCCATGTGATTTATTAAAGAATAGATAGATTTATCTTTAGGGCTGTGTTTTGAACAAATTAGGACTGAATGGGATCAAATATTTTAGTCTGAGGGGAAAAACCCTCAAATGGTATTGCGATAACTTTCTGTAATGTTTGATTTAGTTCTCAACAGTATTCTGGCAGAAACAATAATCAATGTAATTGGTGAACTATTGATCACATAAGTAAACTAGGTGCGAATTGGAAAAACCAACCAACCAACCAACCAACCAACCAACAAATAAAAGCTGTTGCTTTGGTATTATCTTATTTGACTGATTTTAAATGAACATTATTCATCCATTTCCAAGATCATGTCTTTTGGATATTCCAATCTGAGTCATCTGGGAATCATTGAAATGATAATCCAAATTATCTGGAGTGGCTGTAGCTGGAGCAGTTTGGCTCTGGATCCCAAAGTGCAACAGCATTTTAAAATAATTTAAATTAATGGTATCTGTCCAAAGTGTTTCTGTGAATGATTACAATTGCTAGCCATACTAATTTATTTGTTCCTCTTGCTGTGCATTTGGAATGTATAACTAGAATTGAATAATGTTTCATTGTTATCTGATGATCAATTTGTCATGCCTTTGACTATTTTTTTTTTTAGCAAATAAAGGTCAGTATTTGCCCAAATCCCCTCAAATTGTTTGGGGTAAGCTGACTGGGTCAGTGGAGCTGCAATGTCCATCTGAAACTCCCAGTCTGGAAATGGAGAAATTCTTGTGCAAGATCCCTGATGATTGCTTTTCCATAGTGGGAAAAAGCAAGAATAGAAAGCACGATCACCGAATTATTATGACCAATGGAAATAGCTCAGGAACTTTCAGTGTTACTATAAATGATTTGAAAAGACAAGACTCTGGAGTCTATGAATGTGGGACAAGAAAATTGGAAAAGAATGCAAGTGTGAAAACCATACAACTGCAGGTTGTGGAGGGTAAGCATTAACAGAAAAACTATAGAAGATAACTGTAGCCTCACAAAAGAAAACTGCACAGGAGTAGAGGAAAAACCGAGATGGAACTGATTCCTCATTGTACAATCCCTTAACCTTATTCAGTTTTCTGACTCTGTGCTATTGACTCAAGGCAATTGTGCTATTGTAGTACACCTATTGGCTTAAATTGAGGGTGTACCTGGGGCTAAAGTCTGCAACATCATGTCTATGGAGATTCTCAGTCATGCAGGTCATGGTTGTCCCAAAGATGCTTTTTCAAGAGGGAATTGGACTTTTTTGGTTTTTCTTTGAAGGCATTTCACTTCTCATACAAGAAGCTTCTTCAACTCTGAAGAAACTTCTTGGATGAGAAGCAAAATGTCTTTAAGGAAAAACCAGGAAATCCAGCTGCCTCTTGAAACAGCACCTTTGGTTCAGTCTGCAAGATCAGCTCTCCAACTCCTATGATGGCTTTTGGAGGCAAAATGTGCTTCTTGCTTTTCCTTTGAAGTAGACCCTCAGCTGGCATGTTTCCCATGATGATTTTTCTTAAAGAGTAGTTCTTCTCATTCTTTGGAAGGGAGTTAGAGGGGATGGCTCTCTCTTCTCACTGAACAAATCTTCCTGCCAATATCTTTGCTCTTCTTGACTTTTTCTGTTTCACCTTCCCCCTCACAGTTCTCACTATCCATCATCTCTCATCTCAACTGTTTTGCATTCTATATTTCTTTCATCTTTCATTTGGTAGATTTCAGCTCCTGAGAGGCAATTGTTAAATTTCCTGCAGTTTTGTGAGCTAGTTGAAAGAAGAGCTGAACAACAACTCCTAAAATGCCAATCAGCTGTTGTAATACATATATATCAGCACAGAACTGCCTATACTTGATTTAAATTAACATTAAACAGCCTGAGTATTCTGTAGTTCTATTGGTTTCTACTTAATATATAAAAATGGTATCAAGGCATTTTGTTCAAACTGTCTGTTAGCTCAAGATAGTCAAGGGTTTGTGCTTGCAATCATGTCTTTTTCTTATTCATAATTTAGACAAAATTCCACTAAGCTGCTTCCGAAAATGTACGCAGGTGGAATCATATGCAAATTTGAAAAAAGTCTGCTCACAAAAAGTTTGTAATTCACCGAAAACATGTAGACTTAATATTAATTTACCAAAATCCCTTCTGACTATCATCTGCCTGAGGGGATTATTACATTCAGCATAGTATAACTTGTCAAGACATTTAGCTTTCCTTATATTATAGGGCCATCTAAAATTCAGAAATGACAAAACTGTTGAATTTGACCTTTTTTCCCTCTGGTAACTTTGCATTTTTTAAAAAATAGGAAAAAAGAAAATTTTCAAACTAAAAATTCCAAAAGAAAAATCTCTCTCTATATAAATATAGTTATTAGAATTATTTTTCTACAAATACCCTTTGTCTGTAAACATGGCAAAACATCCAATTATGTGAGATTCTACTTGCAGTCTTGCTAATGCTGTTTAACTAGCATTAATGTTTAAGCAGCTGGTGGGCAGTCCAGAATGTTTATAAAAGGAAGAGCTGAAAATCACTGGTAAATTACAAGGTTTGTAAGCAAGAAGTCAGAAACTAACTGGATCATGGCTATTTTAATCTACCACAGAGAAATCATGACAAGTCAGGACCTGACCCAAGTAATTCAGGGCCCGACCCATAGGGGGGACACACACTCAATCTAGTTTTTATCTCAGAGAATTGGCGCTGTGATCTGGGTTTGAGGGATATAGTAGTAGAACCTTTGCCATGGTCAGATTACTCCCTTAGTCAATTGGACTTCCTAACACCTGCCCCACCCTGCAGGGAGGCGGGACTGACTAGGTGGTTTCACCCCAGGCGCCTAATGAACCCAATCAGGTATCAGAGGGAGTTTGGGGAGATTCCTGATTCCCTGACCCACAGCACAGCCGAGTCCCCGGTGGCTGCATGGAATAATGCGACCGCGGGGGCCCTGGATTGTGTTGTTCCTTTGCAACCTCTCACCATTCGCAGATCCAGGAAGTCCCCTTGGTTTACTGAGGAGCTCCGGGGGATGCAGTGTCAGAGATGTCTAGAGCACTACTGGAAGAAGGGAAAATCAGATTCCGACTGAACACTATTAGGAGCTTATATTAAGACCTATTTAGTGGCGATAAAAGTGGCAAAGCGTACTCACTATGCCGCTCTTATTGCATCCGCAGAATGTCACCCAGCCGCTGTGTTTAGGGTGACTTGTGCTCTCCTGAGACCAGTGGAGACCAAGGAGCCCTTGCAGGGTAGAGCTGAGGAGTTTGTGCAATTCTCGTCGGATAAAATCGCTTGGATTTGGTCGGACCTTGACTCCGGCTGGACAGAGTCCATTGAGGTGCCTGGGGTGGGTCTTAGTCTGGTTATCTGGGATGAGTGTGTTCCTGTGTCCCCTAATGATGTGGACAAGGTTGTGGATGCGATGAGTGCCACCACCTGTTTATTGGACCCGTGCCCCTCCTGGCTGGTTTCGACTGGAGGTGACACGCAGTTGGCTCCAGGTGATTATAAATGCTTTCTTGAAGGAGGGGTCCTTCCCACCAGCCTTGAAGGAGGCGATGGTGAGGCTCCTCCTCAAGAACCCTTTCCTGGACCCGGCTGTTTTGAATAATTTTCGTCCTATCTCCAAACTTCCCTTTTTGGGGAAGGTTGTTGAGAAGGTGGTGGCTTCCCAGCTCCTGCATACCTTGAATGAAGCTGATTATCTGGATTCTTTGCAGTCTGGTTTCAGGTCTGGGAACAACACCGAGGTGGCATTGGTTGCACTAATGGATGATCTCTGGTGTGCTCGGGATAGGGAAGTTTCCTCTATCCTACTACTTCTTGACCTCTCAGCGGCTTTCGATACCATCGACCATGGTATCCTTCCACAGCAGCTTAGGGGGTTGGGAGTGGGAGGCACTGTGTTACGGTGGTTCTCTTCCTACCTCTCGGGCAATACCCAGTCGGTGTTAGTGGTGGGACAGAGATTGAACCCGAGAGCCCTGCCTTGTGGGGTTCCTCAGGGCTCGATCCTTTCCCCTCTCCTATTTAACATATACATGAAACTGCTGGGTGAGATCATCTGATGACATGGGGTAGGGTATCATCAGTACGCTAATGATACCCAGTTATACATCTCTGCCCCTGATCGAATTAGTGATGCCACTCAGGTGATGTCCCAGTGTCTGGAGGATGTAAAGGTCTGGATGGGGACCAACAGGCTCAGGCTCAACCCTGACAAGACTGCGTGGCTGTGGGTATTGCCCCCCCGGGGTCCAGTTGATGATCCATCTCTTATGCTGGGGGGAGACAAATTGCTTTCCTCAGAACAGGTGCGCAATTTGGGGGTACTGCTGGATCCGCAGCTACAATTAGACCACTATCTTTCAGCTGTGGCCAGGGGTGCCTATGCGCAGGTTTGCCTCCTTCCTGGACTGGGAGCCTCTTCTTACGGTCACTCATGCCCTTGTCACCTCTCGTTTGGACTACTGTAATGTACACTACATAGGACTACCCCTGAAGAGCACTCGGAGACTTCAACTGGTTCAGAATGCAGCCTAACCTCCGCGAGCTGCATTGGCTTCCAGTGGCCTTCCAGGTGCAATTCAAGGTGCTAACAACAAATTTTAAAGCCCTACATGGCTTAGGAGCAGGGTAGCTTCGAGAACACCTCCTGCTGCCTCATGCCTCCCAGCGCCCACTTAGGTTCCACAGAGTGGGCCTGCTATGGGTCCCGTCAGCTGGCGGGCCTCTGTGCTAAAGCCTTCTCTGTGGGAGCGCCGACCCTCTGGAATCAACTCCCTGTAGAGATTAGGACCATCCCTACCTTGTTGGTCTTCTGCAAGGCCATGAAGACCTGGCTTTGTTGGAGGCCTGGAATTGATGTGTCCCCCCTTTCCTTTTTTGAAGGCCTGTAGAATGTTGTGAATGGATGGATGGTTGTTTTTGATTTTTATACTGTAACATATTATATTTTAATCATTGTTAGCCACCTCGAGTTCCCCTTGACCAGGGAAATGAGGTGGGGTATAAACCCAAACAAACAAACAAACAAACAAACAAATAAATAAAATAAAAACCTCTGACTTCCTATTTAATATTTTACCTGTACATTGTTTCAGTGGTGAATGTCAAGCTAATTAATAATCTAGAGAGGTTGGGAAGTCTATGGAAAATTCATTTAATTTATGACCTTTTATGTCAAGCGTTGTCATGCAGCTGATAGAAAGAAGGTGCAATGGCAATAATAAAGTTCAAATGCCATATGTTCCTTGACAGCTGACTTCTATTATGTTTTGCCAAATGCAACAATACACAGGATGATTACTGTAGATTACAGTTGTGACTGATGTGTAAGCCTTTCTGGAGAACTATGATGCATATAAACACATTACTAAGATTATTTCCAGTTTTATTCAATGCTTTTTAGAGATAATGGGAAAATATTTCGAAAGATAGATATCAAGGTATCATATATTGGGCTACTTGTACTACATTGGGGATGAAAGTCCAACTTATCTTTGCCAAGTTTAGCCTCATTTTATTTTATTCATTTATTATTTTATTTTATTTTATTAAATGTATATGCCACCTATTTTGCTATACACTAATGTGGATTTTGTATTTTCACTTGTGTTTGGATCTTTGCCTCAACATGATGTTCTTATGAAACAAATACAGTAGAGCAAGATTTGTCATTTAATCTCCTCCTGGCTAGTGCCATATAAATTTCATTTGCTTGATTGGATGCAGATCTAAGCCAGCTTGGGAAATTTGCCTATATAGTATAGCCAGATACTGCACACAAATAATTGTTATGAATTATCTATCTTTAGGACAAGTAGACTCTAGTGGCTAAGTACAAACTGGACCAATAAAAAGCATGGGAAATTTCTGTAAGCTCAATATTATCTCCATTAGTGAAGTAAAATAAACCAATATTATGATGCACCAAGTGGCTAACTGGGATTCTGAGGTTTTTGAGAGAGGAGGATAAAAATATCTAAAGAACCTGGGGAAAACATCGACAGTATTTTACCTTCTTCATTGGATATGCAGCAACAATAATAAAAAACATACAGTGACGGAATGACTGTATCAGTATTATTACTTAAAGGCTCTGTTTGGAATCAGACTTTGATTCCAGTGCTTATAAATTTAATAAATAAATAAAAGGAAGCCACTCATGCCCCTAGGATCAAAGCAATGTGATGATGATATAACAATTTCAATGCATTCATGAACCAAAGAGATAGTGAATACCTGGCATATAAGATAGTACTCGTTTGAAATTATGAGGGTGCTGGGTACTTGTGATAGACCATCATAGTTACAGTCGTTGCAGCGATCCCACGGTCTCATGGTTGTGATTCAGGAGCTTGATGTCTGGCCTGCAATTATGACATTGCAAAATTCCACCATCATGTGATCACTATTTTCAACCTTCATGATGGCTTCTGATAAGCCAAGTCAATGTGGAAGTGGGTAGGAGGTCACAAGTGGCACTCAGGTGCCCATGTGGTGCTGCAACAGGTGGGATTTGCCTAACAATGGTAACAGACAACTGGAACTGCAATTGTAATTGGCATGATGATAGCCATCCCGCCTTATGACTGTGCTGCTTAGCAACGGAGTTCCTTGAAAGTCTTCCCCATCCTTATGTAAGCCTTGGGAATCTGGCTGCATTGTAACCAAGTTCAGGTATTCATCTGAATGCACGGGGCTTGAAAGGAGACAATGAATGTGGCATGCAAACTGTTCTTGGTCCTGCCCTTTGCATAGTTTTCCCATAGGAAAACTATGCTCATATTCACTTGAATGTAATACAATTCATGTATAATTTAGGACTTATATTAATATATAAGGTCCTTTGGATCATGATACCTAGGTACAAGTGAATGTAATACACTTATCTTCATACTTTCTCACCAGATATATAGAGGAATGGGGAGGTATCACCAGATAATGATTAGGGGGAAGAATAAGGGGGAAACTAATTATTAAGTATTATTAAGTTTAAAATTAATATTACATGATTTAAAACTGGTAAATCTGAGGACAACACTGCCACAGGGGTGGGTTGTGGTTCAGGTGAAGTCAACATCATGAGGACCCAATATGTTGCTTGGGATGTGTTTGTCCTATGGTTAGATGCAAGTTGATGAATATTAGTTATCTCCCCAAATGGGGATAGTTCGGTTCCTTTAGATTGATTCTACTCTCCTCTTTGGCTTGGCTAGACACCCTGCTATTTCCAAAAGCTGTCATGACGCACATGAAATCTTACTTCTGCAGCCGTAATAACTCCAAACCGGGTGAGTGGTTGACTCATGTCTGGAAACATACGTGAAAAATAGCCTTGCTCCGACTCGGAACAAGCTGCATGTAAACGTGCTTCCAGGCCACACACACCCTGCATTTTGAATGGCAGAGAGAGTGATTTTGCGGAAGCAGAAGTGGGAACTTCCTTTGTTTCTGAGACAGATGAGAAATTTGAATGTCAGTACACGATGAAAAGGATTTGCAGGGGTTTTCCATGAGTGAGCTGTGGATTACAGACCATAAGTTTGGGTAATCAGTGAGAGGTAGAAAAAAGTTGTGGGAAATAAGCCAGGCTAAAGAAAAAAAAATCAAGAGAGTGACTCTGGAAGTTGGAAAATGAAAGTGATCCGATTCCTGCTGTCTGTAGAACTATAAACAAAACTTAATAGGATATGTATGAAATATCCTATTTCCCCTAATAGCTATGGAATTAGCAGTAAAAGTACTGATTTAGGATGGGGAGGTATTTAAAAGTTTTGGGGAGTTTCAAGATATATCATGAGATTTTTGGAGATTTTGGGGGAGTGGGGAAAAATTGAACTCCTCTCCACAAAACAAACAAAAACAAAAATAGCCCCCTCTTACACCCACAGCAATACAAAACAAAATCTTACGGTAGACCCATTTCAGGGTTGGGATGCTACGGGTTTGCACGGGTTCAGGCGGTCCTCTAGCTAACAGTCTACCCAGTTAGGTGAATCCATTAATCCCACCCCTGGCTGGCCCTGCCCTGCCCCACCCAACCCTCCCAGGAGTCCCCACACGGTCCGTTTTGGATGCCAGGTAAGTACAGGACCTACGTGGAGGCTTGTGGAGGGTGAAAAACAGCCCTCCTGGAAACTCTGGAAGGCCGGAAATGGGTCTGTTTCCGGCCTCCGGAGCATCTCTGGAGCTCAGGGGAGGCTGTTTTTGCCCTCCCAGGGGCTCAAGGAAAGCTTCCGGATCCTGGAGAGGGTGAAAATGCTCCCCTGCCATGGTGAAGAAGGCTGACTAGGCCATGCCCACCATGGCCATACCCACCCAGCAACCAGGCAGAGAACCGGTTGCTAACATTTTTGGAGCCCACCCTTGAATTTAGCCTAGCAGAGAGAGTAGACACTTTATGGAATGTGTGAATGAAGGTAGGTTCTGAACAGATATTTTCCCCATGCCTGGAGGAAAGTAGCCAGTAATGCCTAACATTAGAAAAAAATAAACCCATTAAAGACAGGATAGTGGGGTAGGTATGAGGAGGAACAAACAGTTACTACTATTTCATTACCAGTTACAATGAATTTTCAAAGCCAATGAAATACTTGCTGAAGATTCAATCAGCTTTTTGCTATTCTAGAAAAATGTCTTCAGAGTAACAAATACCATTTATTCTTTCTGTTTTCACTGCATTGAATCTTACTTATAACTTGCTGCAAAATTCATACTTGTGGGAATGGAATTTTCTGGAGGATATTGAAATAATCCATTTTCCTTTCAATATGTGTCCGACCAGCCATTTATTTAGTAGCTTTCCAAAAGTAAAACTTCAAGAACAGGAAGTGGTTTATAATGTTCTGGTCATGGTCTGACATATTCTGGGGGCGGGGGAGTGATAGTTCTGGTGTTCCTTGAAAAAGTACATGAACTTTGCCCATAATTGTATATAATTCATTAGGTCTGTTTTTATCAAGAGTATTTAACAGATTTCAGTCATCCACATGCAATGCAATCTCTTCCTTCAGAATCAACTTCTATTGTGCCCAATAATTACACAGTATAGCCTTATGGTACAACATTAAGTGTATCTATTCAGATGTGAAATGATATTAGGTAGACAAGTCAAGGTAAATGTGCATCGTTCTATGCCGGGTTTTTGGGTGTAGCACATCCTTCTGAAACCAATGTGTTTTATTTCCAGGCTGTGGCTTTAGTCCTCCAATCTTCAATGCAGATAAAAGATTCCTTTTTATTTGAACCATGCTGTTCCTCTAAATGGTCTCAAGTGACCATTTTGTGAATTAGGTGACTAAGGAGTGATTGAACTTGTACACATGGAGACTGCCAAAATGTCCTTCCCTTAGCAACTTTGCAGTGTAGTAAATTTCCAGGAAGCAGTTTAATATATAATGAAAGCCTTAAGGATACCTTTTATTTATTTATTTTATTTATTTTTCATTTGATTTATACTCTGCCTCATTTCCCCGGTCCCTTTTGCTTTGTTTATGGAGTTTCTCAGTCATTCAGGTCATGGCTGTCCCAAAGGTGCTTTTTATTTATTTATTTATTTATTTTATTTTATTTTATTAGATTGAAACCCCAACCGCACGGGAAGAGGTACCTGGACTTTCTGGTTTTTCTTTGAAGATGTTTCACTTCAAATCCCATCACTGGCTGGCCCTACCTACCACTGGCTGGCCCCACCCCCCCAGCTC
>JANHGC010004206.1:7849-22300 GCA_027560395.1 Boaedon fuliginosus | reverse complement strand
CCTCTACATCATATCTATCAATCATCTATCTATCATCTATCTATCACTTTTCTAAGCCACCTATCTCCCTCAAAGACGGACTCTGGGTAGTGCACAGTTAAACATCAACATATAGAACAGTATATAAAAATTAAAATGTTACATTTTTAGAATTAGACAGACAGATTAACAGGGTTGGAAGAGACCTTTGTAGGTCATCTAGTCCAATCCCCGACCCAAGTAGGAGACCCTAACCCGTGGTGGCAAACCTATGGTACATGTGCCACAGGTGGCATGCAGAGCCCACTCTCTGGGCACACGCATTGCCCCAGCTCAGTTCCGCTGCACATGTGCGCACACCTCCCACCAGCCACCTGGTCTTTGGGTCTCTGTCATGCATGCACAGGGGGTGAGACGCATGCATGGGGATGGGGTGCATGTATTCATGGGAGCACACATGCACAGGGATGCATGCATGAATGCAGGGCATGTGCATGCACAGGGGATGTTGCATTTTGGGTTTGTGCATACACATGCGCTTTGGACACTTGGTACTGAAAAGATTCACCATCATTGCCCTACATAATTTCTGACAAACAGCAGTCCAATCTCTTCTTGAAAACTGCCAGTGATGAAGCACCCACAACAGGCAAAGCTGTTCCATTGGTTGATTGCTCTTATGGTCAGAAAATGTCTCCTTATTTCCAGGTTGAATTTCTCCTTATTCAGTTTCCAACTATTATTCCCTGTCTGGCCTTCAGGTCCTTTGAAAAATAGCTTATACCACTCCTCAGTTGTAAACAAAATTAAAAATATGATGGCAAAGAATAATTAGGTAACGGTAAAGGTTCCCCTTGCACATACCTTCCTTACTCTAGGGGGCAGTGCTCATATATGTTGAATTATTTTATACTGTTTTTATTGTTGTAAGCCGCCCCAAGTGCCTTGGGAAAGGGCGTCCTATAAATCTTATTAAAATAAATAAATAAATAAAATAAATCTCCATTTCAAAGCCGAAGAGCCGGCGCTGTCCAAATATGTCTCCGTGGTCATATGGCCAGCATGACTAAACGCCGAAGATGCATGGAACACTGTTACCTTCCCACCAAGGTGGTCCCTATTTTTCTACTTGCATTTTTACATGCTTTTGAACCGCTAGGTTGGCAGAAGCAAGCCAGCAAGAAGCATAAAAAATAAATAAAAAAATATCAGTGAAGATTGTACTGAATTTTCCAGCTTGGAAACTATTTTCATAAGGACGCAATAGTTTACACAAATTCTGATAATTCAGGCAGCATCTGCTGTCATATCTTTTGTCATAAGTGCATGAGTACAATTGCAGGAATATTTCATCATCCGCAGGTTATTTTCGATAAAAACCATCCAGTAATAATGAATTGGAGCCAAATGAATAATGTTTACTTTCTACCCAAATGATGTTGATATATGCTTGAGATTCATAGGCATTCCCTAATAGATTGCTCTCCCTAGGAATTAATGCCCAACGAAATCACGATCCTTGAAAATTATCCAAATCCAGTATTGAGTACCCTCTGAACTGGTGAGACTTTTAGCACTGTAATTTAGATTTTATGGGTAGATGTATATTTTGGCATTGGACAGGGTCTGGGACACAATTGTGCAATTGTTATAAAGTAGCTGATGCAACTGAACTTTGCATAACCTGATGAAACATGCCTATAAAATTGAAAACTGGATCCTTCATTCATACAGCACATGTATACACATGAGGGAAGCCAGGGTGGTTAATTTGCAGAATTTCCCCAAGCAATCTAGCTTCCTTATAATTATTCTCGATACTTAAATTCTTGAATGAGTCTGTTACTTATGATGGTAAAACTTGAGGTTCACTGGCAACAAGGTTAGCAAAATAGAGACAAGCATCAGGGGAACCCCTGGTAATTCTGGAGCTTCTAACTAATGGTTAAGGCACCAAGTTAGAAACTAGGAGATTGTGAGTTCTAATCCCATTTTAGGAATGAAAGCCAGATGAATGACATTGGGCCAATCACTAATTGTCAGTTCACCTCACCTCACAGGGTTGTTGTTGTGGAAACAATAGGAGGAGGAAGGAATATTAAGTATGTTTGCTGTTTTGAGTTATTTATAACAATAATAAAAATGGGATAAGACAGTTATGGCTTGAAATCTAGGTAGGTACTTTTAACTGGGACCATTTCACATAGATTGTGACATTACTTTAAAGATAATTCTTTATAAAAAAAGTTGGCAGGTGACTATACTGAAAATAGGGAGGAGAGGAGAAGGGGAAGGAAAGTAATTTCAAACACTGCTGCCAATCACATTTCTGGGGAGGCAAAATGAAATTCTGGTTAGCACTGTTTCCCCAAAAGAGAATCAATGTGCAATCTCTTCCCCCCTTTCCCCCCAGTGTGTGTGTGTGTGTGTGTGTGTGTGTGTGCTTGTGTCTATCTGCTACTTTGGAGCATTATATATAAATAATAGGCTGCCATTTTTAAGGTGTTAACTTGTTCTGCCTTTCTTCCAGGAGTCCTAGGTAGAGCTGTCTCTTCCAATTTTTCCCATAACAACAACTCTGGAAGTAAAACCATATTTTTAACTTGGGCCATGAACGTAAGGATATCACAATCACAGAAGAGTATAAAAGATAAAAATATAACTTTACTGATAACAGGACGTAAAAATTTGTTAATAGAATGTGTATAGACAATCCTCGACCTACAACCATAATAGAGCCAGCCCATCACAGTTGTAAGTAGTGATGGTGATAAAATGGATGGGTCACATGAATGACCCAATTTATGACCTTTCTTGTGGTGGTCATTAAACAAATACAGTTTTTGTAAAGTGGCTGCCATGATCATTAAGCAAACACCATGGTCATTAAGGGTTGACTCTTAAGTCGATTTCAGTGAGCCTTGCTTAGAATATTAACTGTATGCAACGATGACACTTTTGTGTTTGGAACTGGTAGCATGTAAGGAATTTTTAAAAGAATCTTAAAGATGAGTGAAAATCCCATTAACTAATATTGGACATTATGCTCTTCATACAGTCTTTCTCATGATGACTATCAAACATTTTATTGTAGGATAATGCTGCTCCAGGGCCAGTTCTGCATGGTCTCTATGATGTCTCTGGGACCAGTTCCCTATGATGTCTTCTGGCAGCCAAGAAATAATTAATTCTAGTTCAGTTCTGGTGCATGAGAAAGTGCTCAGGGGCTGATTTATGGCTGGGGATATTCAGGAGCTCTGCAGACCTTGGAGGCAGGCCATTTCTCCATGGGAGAGAATTTTGGCCACACCCATCTTGCTACATTTCAGACACTCTGTCTGGTCTTCCCAAAGTCAGAAAAAGAGTCTGGTGGCATCTTTTCTGATTCACTAATGCCAGTAAAAGGCATGAGCTTGTGTGGACTGTAGCTCATGTTGTTAGATGCACAGAGTGGATTCACTGATGTAAGACTGAAATTGGTATTAGGCAATGGGAAGGATGGAGGGCCAAGCGGATTACATGTGAGACAGATCACAAGCACCTTATCAATTAACAATGGTAATGGGCAAAAATTGTGTGTGGCGAGACCTTTTCAAATAGTCTAAAACAGTGGGACCTAACCTTTCTGGCTTGGCGGCCCAGTGGGATGGGGGAGGGACATTTTTGTGTGAGCACCTTCCACTCGTTCAAGTAACGCTGTGTGTATGCGCACACTCGCCGGCTGTTCATGTGTCCCAGTTCTGAGTGGGACATGGCAGTCCGGTGAGTAGGAGAGGAGATGGATCAGTGTGAGCGTCCACCACTCGCACATGCGGAACTGCACACAGACAGGCACCAGCCTGATACTGGTGTGGCCCAGTTCCAAACAGGCCACGGCCTGGCAATAGGCCACAGCCTGGAGGTTGGGGACCCCTGAACTAAAACTTTATATCTGTATGAGTTCAGCACCCTCTCACTCAATGTTAGGGTCAAAGTCTAATTTTCTTGAATGGTCACTTTGAGAACTGCAATAGAGTATCTTGGAAGGCTGAAATTGTCTGACACAGGATACAATTAATGAGTTGAAATAATAAGTAAATAAAATGTGAGTTGTACATTGATACAAGGTCACATTTCATGCCACCAAAATTCAGTTCACGTGAGAATAATGAATGTGTAATTGAGGCTAATACACACAGTTGAGGTTGTGGTTTTAGATGCTGCTAAATTTTCATGTGTGCAAAATGAAGAGAAGGAAGATTTCATCAGAGGAAAACTAGTTCTTTTTTAAATGAGGCTCATTATTAATTAATTTAGAGCAAAATTTTGTGTAATTGAGCAACATCAACATGGTCATAGCAACTCTAAAATAGGGTGAAATGTTAGAAAGCCTGAATCTAAGGTAGATTTTTTTGGTGTTTTTATTTTGTGTTTTGTAATTCCACAGCGACGTTGTTAAGCATAAATTTAAATAAGTGTGTTCCTATATTGCAATATTTTACTAATATACATGCCAACATTTATGTTTACGATTTTTCATTGCCTATTTCTGCTGAGCTGGAGTTAATTACCCTTTGAGGGAGAGGGGTGGTTCAGAAATGCAAAAAATAAATACAATAAATAAATTATATTTTCCATAGAAATGTAATTTCAGTTAGTGCAAACTTAAATAGTGTGTCCATTTCATGGGATTCATTACCCGCATTTGAGCCCCACCTATATTCCTTTGTCCTTGTTTTGAGTGCTGATGTCAGATTTGTGTCCATTAATTCTTTTGAGCAAAGTATGTCCTATTTGTCATCCATAGAGTCCAGAGGTGCATTGCTGGCAGATGATGGATATATCATATTAGAAGAAGAGCAAGGAAAGTGCCTATCATGTGATGTTGGCATAGATGTGGAGCAAAATAAACTTGTTGCAGGGAGTTGGTTCCCCTGTAAGTCATTTTGGGCCACCTAGAGTCATTTTGGACAGTGAGAAGTGGGGGGCATATAAATTAAATAAATAAATAGTATCATTATCCTGTTGTTTCCTGTTGCTTCTATTTGAGCTTGGATTGGGTGGTAGCTTGTATGTAACTATTGACCTGACACTCAGTGCTTAGAAAGTATAATGTCACAGTCCAGTATAGGTTATAACTTATAATAATTACTAATATATTAAAATTAATAACATTTGCTACCATAGACTAATTCAGCTGTTCTCCTATAAGGTCTACTACCAGGTCCTGTAAGTGAAAATATGGCTTGAGAACTTCCACTTAATAACAGAAGCAGTTATGACTGAAATCAACAAGATACTGTTAATTTCACATTTTTCTGGGCAGGAGACTCAACAGCTGCAAAGCACCAAGAATCTGTTTTGGTTTTTATTTTTTTTCTGTTTTTGGACTTGGAGGGCTGAGAGTTTTTTCTTAGCATGGAACTTGTAACAGTGATTTTTAAAATCTCATTCACAGTGTTTCTGAGTGAAGGTAATTTTCAAACTGCTTTTGAGAATTGGGGAATGGAAAAGACGGCGATTCAGAAGTGTTCAGAGTAGATGGAATGAAAGTCTTCCAACAGAGCTTTCACCCGTTCAGAGAAAAATGGAGCACTTCCAAAAGACCTTTAAAAAGACTTCTCTGTATCATTGCTGAAGAGCAGGAGGATAAGACAGGACCTAGACACATGTTAGGAAGGGCATGAGATGCAAATTTTGCACTCAGAAGGGCATGAGATGCAAATTTTGCACTCAGAATAAACTGACTTATTTCCATTGGAGACGAGAATAATGTAGTTTGCCAAGTCCAACTGTGAAATGACCAAAGGGAGCTTTTTCTTCACTATAATGCTCCACCAAACTTTGAAAAAATAGAATCTTATTATCTGTGAAGAGAAAGAAGATATTTTCTAACATTTTCTCAAAAGCAGGTGCTTTCCTTGACAGTGTTAACCGCATTGTTGTTAAGCAAACTCTCTTGACAAGAATTCCTTCTTGACATCTTACTCGGGAATTTAATAGAAGGGTGAGAGGCCAGGGAGGCTGACCAGGAAAGATTTGTGTAGTGAACGATGGGACAGCCCTTCTCTTCAGCCAACTTCCATACTTAGAATCTATCCAAAGTGGTTTTTTTTTTTTTAGTGCTGTAGCACTAGAATTTTAAACATGCGCATACAAGCACACCCAGAGCTTGTGAGGACTTAGCAGCATTCCCCTGGAGCTGGCTGTTATTTCTGTCACTCTTTCTGAATGTAAACATCCATCTCTTTGCACTGCTCAAACCCACTCCCATTTTAGCCATAATTTATTTATTACATGTAACCTGTCCACAAGGGCAAAATGGGGTGGAGACTCTTGAAGGAAAGGCAGCTCGTATTGCAGGGCATCTTGTTATTTCTAGCTAGTTCTCAGATTCTTGATACCTGATGAGGTTGAAGAGGGAAGGAGGCTTCACAATGACTCAGTATGTATCTCTTGGGTACGACCTTTCTAAAACCATTGGCGGAGGCCAAGGAGAAATTCTTGGAATACACCAGTATCAGGGGCGATAGGCTATTTAAAGGAAGATCAGGTTGAGTTCACTCACACACCCAGCCTGCTGAAGGGAAGTCTGGAGCAAGGATTTTAATAGAGAAAGTTGGCCAGGGGCCTTTCACAAGGGTTATGTGAAGCCACGGCGATATGCAGAATTTAACATTTAGCATATGTCAGCAATGGGCTTGACCTTGGCTCAAGTGTGTCCAGAAGTAAATTCAGTATTTGGCAGCTATTCCACTTGAGCAGCTTATCAGAATCGGGCGGAAGCAGACACTGACATGGTTCACACCTAAGGCTAAACCGTGATGTGGTAATTTGCCAGATTTTGGTCTGGGGATTGCATGAAGTCACCCATTATGCTTAGTGATAATATAGCTTAAGTCAATAGGACCTTCTCAGTGAGCCATAGTTAAAATACGTTGGTTTGTTTTTTATTTATTTATTTATATTCTGCCTTTATTATGTTTTTATAAACAGCTCAATGGGGCAAATGTATCTAATACTCCTTCTTCCTCCCATTTTCCCCACAACAACAACCCTGTGAGGTGAGTTGGGCTAAGAGAGAGTGACTGGGTTTCCTGGCTGAGGTGGGACTAGAAGTTAGAACTCAGTCTTCCAGTTTTAGTCTGGTATATATTCTATATAAATGCAAAAATTAGCTTTTCTAGAATTATATATATGACCACGGCATTCCTTATCACTGCATAAACTAGCTTTACAAACTTTTGGAAATAACATTAAAGAACAGGTCAGACTACCACAATTACTACTACCAGCTGTCATTTCTTTGGGCACTCAGATACAAATGTTTGTGTTATGTTGTATAACCTTTTCCTTCTTTCTGGGGTTTGTTTTGGTCTTGGCATAAGCTGGACAACTGAAGTCTGAATAGAGAATGGTTTAACAAGGAGCCAAATATCTGTGTCTTCTAATACAGGATGATGATGAAAGAAAACACTCCTTTCTTGATGGCATTTTGGAGCTGATGACACATTTTAGAGCAGTTTATAAAGGGAAGTGTAACCTGACTACCCTGGATGGCTGGGTGTGTAGCCAGAGGCATGAATATATTTCCTTTCAAATATGATGCAACAGTTGAAGTGAATTTCTATACACCTATGGAAAAGCAGCCAGGAAGATGCAAACCAGGAGGCAAGTTGCATGAGCAATTCCTGACAAAACAAATAAGGAAGGACTCCCATTTAATCCATTAACCAAAGAGAGCACACCATTGTTTAAGGAGATTCCTCAGATATAGAATAGCAAACCTGACAATAGTATTTCCCAATCTGGGTGCAATTCTGACCATTTATAAATGTTAAGGCACCAGGCTAGAAAGCAGGAGACCATGAAAGCCAGCTGGATGACCTTGAGCCAGTCACTCTTTCTTACTCCAACTCATCATAGGGTGGTGGTTGTGAAAAAAAAATAGGAGGAGGTGGGCATGTTGGAAATATTTGCCCCCTTGAGTTATTTGTACAAATAATAAAGCTGTGATGCAAACAAATAAATAGATGCCAAACAGAATTATGGGAGTTATGCTCACATAACTTGGGATAAGGCTAGACTGAGAAATGATATCCTATACTAATATATTACAATGTCCTATCTTACTCTTTTTGTTTTCCCCCAAGGAGAAATGATAAGAGCCTCGGTGGCTCAGTGGTTAAATGCAGTACTGCAGACTTGCCGGCTGTTAGCAGTTTGGCAGACCGAATCTCACGAGGCTCAAGGTTGAGGCAGCCTTCCATCCTTCTGAGGTCGGTAAAATGAGGACCCAGATTGTTGGGGGCAATATGATTACTCTCTGTAAAGCGCTTAGGGAGAGCTGTATAAGCACTGATAAATGGTATATAAATCTAATTGCTATTGCTATTGCTATAATCTAAAATTCCTACTTCCCTGACAATACGTAGTTTTGAAAGTAAATTTGAGCCTTGAATTCCATTTTCTCTGTCTGTCTAATCAATTGCATTGCAATGCTAACTTGCTTACTTGCTTATTTATTTATTTGTGTCATTTATGCCATTGCAATACGCTAAATATATATACTGCTGTAAGCTATGTGGAGTTGCTCACTTTGCTTCTAGGAGCTTCTCTACTTTTTTAAAGTTTCCTTGCAGTCACCAGTTTTTGTTGTTTAAAAAAGCCCCACATCCACAAATAAATCCAACTAAAACACTTTGGGAGAAGAAAGATAGCTTCGGGAAGAAGCGTCATCCCAGCTAGGAATGTGATATGAAGAATAGCAATAGCACTTAGACTTATATACCGCTTCATAGTGCTTTGCTGACCTCTCTAAGCAGTTTATAGGGTCAGCATATTGCCCCCAACAATTTTGGGTCCTCATTTTACCCACTTCAGGAGGATGGAAGGCTGAGTCAACAGTGAACCTGGTGAGATTCGAACTGCCAAATTGCAGGCAATTGGGAGTCAGCAGAAGAAGTCTGCAAGTACTGCATTCTAGCCACTGTGCCACCAAATGCAATATCATAAAATAAGACATTAAGAAATGTCAGTACAGGTGTCTCAGTCATCCAGGTCATGGTTGCCCCAAAGGTGCTTTTTTTACCAAGAGGCAACCGGACTTTCTGGTTTTTCTTTGTTTTTCTTTGAAGATGTTTAGCCGAAGAAACTTCTCGGATGGGAAGCAAAACATCTTCAAAGAAAAACAAAGAAAAACCAAAAAGTCCTGTTGCCTCTTGAAAAAAAAAGCACCTTTGGGAGATTCAGTACAGGTAGTCCTCAACACAACAATTCATTCAGTGACTGTTACAACGGCACTGAAAAATGTGACTTACGGCCATTTTTCATAGTTACAACCTTTGCAGCATCCCCATGATCATGTGGTCAAAATCCAGAGGCTTGGCAACTGGCTCATATTTATGACCTTTGCTGTGTCCCTGGGTGATCATCTTTTGCACCCTTCTGACAAGCAAAGTCAATGGGGAAGCCAGATTCACTTAGCAACCAGTTACTGACTTATCAACTGCAGCGATTCACTTAACAATGGTGGCAAGAAAAGTCGTAAAATGGGGCAAAACTCACTGAACAAATGTCTCACTTAACAATAGAAATTTTGGATTCTATTGCGGTTGTAAGTTAAGGACTACCCATATTGCTTTTTGGTGAGAAAATAAAAACTAGGAAAAACAAATGCAAAAACCTACACTGTGCTTCAGGGAAAGTGATTAATTTTGCATAATGCCGTGATATGCATGCTTATGGGTGATATTCAGTTTCCACTGTAGAATTAGTCAGATGTCCCTGTCTGTGTACAGCATTGATTGCTACATCTCTTCCAGATCATTTGCATGCAAACTTCTGAAGATTTTTTTTATACACCTTAATTTAAAGAGTCTAGACATGCCAATAGTTCTGAGATGATGGCAGTGGTTAAACTAATATCAGCTGATGCATAAAATGGGGAGGAAATTGTGTTGTTATCACAAGTCTTTCGAGTTGATGCTTCCTAGCACTGAATTTTCCCAGATGCTCACATTTTTGTATGTAGTTGTGAGCTAATGAATATTTCCAGACTATAGCAGATGGTGTGGATTTCTTCTTTGTGCCACAATGGATGCCACTTTGCTCCATCATGCTATTTCACTTAAAAAGAAGTCTGTGACGAATTTCCTTTACAACTCTCATTTTGACATGTGGCTTTGGAAGACTGAATATATCCCCATGCGATCCATTTCTTCCCCTTTTCTTATGGTTTTCCAGCAGGACCTCATTTCTCCTGCCTTTTCTGGGAGTGGAATCAAAAGACAAACAGAGTTGTTTGTTATTATGTTAACAAACATAGTTATTATGTAAGTTTTGTACAAGCTGAAGTTCCAGGTACAAATAGTGCGAAAAAATGGGCAGCGTCAGAGGAGCATGTCATTTCCCTGGGGCCCGCAGCTTTGTAGTAGAAGGTGAAATCATTGCTTTGGAAGGACATCAAAGTTCATGGAGTGGTCTTGCTCTTTTCTATGAGTAAGATATCTCTTTTGCTCTACGTTATTGGAGTATTGAATGGAATA
Organism: Boaedon fuliginosus; assembly: GCA_027560395.1. Lineage (NCBI taxonomy): Eukaryota > Metazoa > Chordata > Lepidosauria > Squamata > Lamprophiidae > Boaedon > Boaedon fuliginosus. The sequence goes on along the minus strand of JANHGC010004206.1, from coordinate 11,795 downwards.
GATTACTATAACTAAAGTTTTATTTAAGAATGAACAGAGATTGCAGAAGAACATTAACCATGAATGGGTAAAATGTGGATTACCAACTTTTTGGGTACACAAGACATTTTTTGAGGCTCTGAAAACATATTATGAATTCATTTACATAGTGCTATTGTGAGGAGGTTGGCAGATCACAAAACATACTTATCAGGACAAACTAATCATATTGTAGATCCCTTCATAACCAGACCTCTAGCCAGGTCAGATGCGGCTCACAGGGAGAACTCTCAGATCCTATCCTGATCAAGAATGGAGTAAGGCAGGGCTGTGTCCTGGCTCCTCTTTTATTTAATTTATTTTTAACATACTTGGCCTTTTATATTGGACATATTGAGTCCCACGCCCCAAAGCTGTCAACTACTAAGATCCTGCTTCTCCGCTACGCTGACGATGTGGTCCTTTTATTACTGTCAAGGCTAGGTCTGAAAAGACTATTCTCTGCATTTGGATCCTACTGTGCCGAGAACCATCTGTCCATTAACCATGACAAATCAAAAGTATTGGTGTTCTCTAGAGCCTGGAAATTATACAACTGGGCTATCAATGGCATTGCTATTAGACAGGTCTTCCATTTTAAGTATTTAGGTATTCAATTTTAGAACACCGGTGCCTGGACTAGATACCGAATCCAAGTGCTAAACTCGGCTTCCTGCAGCTATCAGCAGATCCTAAGATTTTTCTACACACAAGGAGGCCAGTTTATTCCTTCTGCTCTGCATGTATATAAAACCAAAACTTTGGACCAAATTCTTTTTGGAATTCCCATATGGATACTGGGCTTCAAAGACTGTATTGAAAGAACCCAGGTTGTTTTTCTTAAGAAACTTCTGGGTCTCCCTCCTTGTGTTGGCTTTGCTCCGATGTACCTGAAACTGGGCATTCGCTCAGTCGAATGCATGGCGTGGATCAACACTTTTAAATGGTGGCTTCGGGTATTCTTTTTGGAAGTTCCTGGAAGCTACCTCTCCCTGGCATTTGCTGACCCTCATACCTCTCGTTGGGAGAGGGAGCTGATAAAGAAACTCCACTTGCTAAGTTTTATGGGGGATGCCTTGGGAGACGATGGCCTCAAGGATGCCCAATCTAGAGTAGTCCAATGGCTTGTGGACATAGATTTGCAATATCTAAGAGCCAGGGCTAACATAACCTGCTCCCTTTTTATCTTCAGGCAATACTTTTATACTCTAACCATCCCCAAGTATAGAAGAGTCTTTTCCCTAGCTCGTTTTAATGTCTTGCCCTCAGCACTACTGGAAGGTGATTCAAAAGGGTGCTGATTGGCAAGCGGCTATGCCCCTGCAACAGAGCTGAGGTCGAGTCTGCCAAGCACGTACTTCTACACTGCGCTATCTATACCGCGGGCAGAATTAAATTACTATCACTACTTTCAGCAGGTCCCCCTGGACCCAGTGCTAGCAATTTGGTCTCACACTGCCTAGGGGATGGCTCCCCATACACCGCTCTCAGGTTTCTAATTTTTTTTTAATAATCATAACTATCAGAGTAGAATGCTCTATATATAGCTTACAATTACACACTAAAATACCTAGTTAATCAATTTCATTTCTCTTTAAAATTTTAATAATTTCAAAATCTCAAACTCTTTTAGTTCACATTTCTGTCACCTAGCCCTCTATGCTTTTTCTTGGTGAGTATCTGTTTCAATTTCTCCTTCTTCTTCCCATCATTCTTTGAGTTCACTTGACTTCCTTTATTCTGGTCCAATTATCTTTTCTGTTTCAATGTCAGATTTCTTCTCACTCACTCCTCCAAATCCACACTCTCTTTTTTCTGCAGCTGTAGGTAGCCTCTGTCAGTCTTTCCCAACTCCTTTTGTAGAACCTCTTTTTGTTTTAATAATAATAATAATAATAATAATAATAATAATAATAATAATAATTTATTAGATTTATACCCCGCCTCTCTTCACCCAAGGGGAACTCGAGGCGGCAAATCTTTCCCTCTCGTGGCAGGCACCATTTTCTCCACCTTCACCCTCAGTGTTGTCACCTGGTCTTCCCCTTCTCTCGCCTCCTCCAACTATGACTCTCCTGATCCTGCTGGCTCTCCAAAAATCTCCTCTTTCTTCTTTTTCAATTAATTGGTCTAATGCAGCAATGATTTTAGCTCACATATTTCTGCAATCATGTCCTCTGTCTTTTTAGGGTGATCAAGAGCCATAACAACATTCTTCTCCTTCTCTGCTCCTGCTGCCATACTTCCACAGTATATAATTAGTCCAATCTTTTTTTTTTTTTTTTTATAAAAAATGATTTTTACCTTTTAAAATTCAAACAGCAATTGAAGTAAAATATTCCTCAAAGTCTTATCTGTCCTGCTTTCTGCCAGGCAAAACAACACCCAAGGAGATTTACAAAGCTTACAAGTCCATCTTGTGCAATGTGTTAGTGCCACTAATCAGCTATTCCAGGGCCACTGTCTTGGCTTTATATCTTCTGGGTTATAATTGCCAATTAAAGTATCATTTTGCTCAAATACCAATCTCCATGCAGCTCCTCATCTCTTCCACCTGCGCTATTCTTTCCCAGCTTGTTCCAGGCTTAATGGCAGCTGGTGCTTGCCGTCTCACCGGCTGTCAGCTTTGAGGAAAAATCCAAGGTGGGGAGGGAATATGCAGATTGCCTCTATCCACCTGACAGCTCCTCCTCACTTCGCCCCCCCCTCCAAGGGACTTAGGTTCCTAATGGAACCCTCAGGCCGGCAGACCTGAGTCAAAACCATGGAGCTCGCGGATTTCATGCCCAATATCACCGGAGTGCAAACCGGAAGTCCTGGAACACCAGTCTTTTGTTCTTCCCTAATATGGAACTACTGAAAACAGTGTGATGCAAAGATGACTATAGGTTCTACTAATATTTTGTGTTCTTCCAGAGAGTAATCAGCATATATAAATCTGCATATTTAATTCTGACCACATTTACGTAAAGATTTTCTGAATACTGTAATTAACTGACAATCTGAAAGCTGTGGAAGGGAAGGAAAATTTTATAATAGTCAAACTCACAGCCCGTAGGCTGGATGTGTCATGCACTGGCCATGCCCACCCCCAGTTTAGCGAAAGGAAAAAAAACATGTGAACATCATGTGTAAATGGGTTCAGATAATCAGTATCATTTGAATGTGTCTGGAGCTAGAATGTGTCTGGACCTTTTCTTAGAAGTAAAATGCTTGCGACAGGCCATAATTTCATATACTAATTTCCACATCAAGAGAAGTTTTTGACTGATTTAATCAGCCAGAAGAAACAAGGTTTGATAATTAGAAGAAAGTTAATATTCATCTTCATACATTCTATCCATATAGTGGAAAACTGCATACAAGAAAAGAAATAACACTATATCTTTGTGTCCGAATAACACAACACTTTCAACTGATGTAATACCAATAACAGAGATACAAATTTTGAAAAACAGTAAACTAACATGGCAGAAGGAGTGGGGAGAGATGATGTCACCTCTTTAACCAGATCTCTCTTATATAATGTGACACTGTTTTATTCAGGACTATATATCTGTCATCCTCTATCATATTTCCTGCATCTGATTTACCAATCTTATTGTCAAAAGATAATCCTTAATACAGCCTCATACTCATGTTTGAACAGGTATGTTCTTTGCTTTCCTCCAGAAACATCTCTTCACCTTGATGTCCTCAGTTAGTTGGAAACTGAAAGGAACTCTAGCCTACCTTCCTTTCTCCATAGTAACCAAATTGCAGATTCCAACCATATCTTTTACAGTTAATTATCAATACGAGTGGGTGCTGAGAACTTCCTGGCTTTGACCCCTTCCAGTTGAAATAGAAAAATGAGTGTGGGGGCATATGGCAGCCTAATATCTTAGTATGTAACTGTGCAAATATCAGGTCTTTGCAATTCTTAAAA
>JANHGC010004205.1:108526-123439 GCA_027560395.1 Boaedon fuliginosus | reverse complement strand
GGGTGTCCCCCTCCAGCCTTTGGCGTCAGCTGGCCGCCTAAAAGAAAGGAAAGGCGGAGTGGGTGTCTAGTGACTGTGGGAAGGAGGCCGGGCCGGGCCCACGGCTCTCGGCTTGGCAAGGGAAGCAGAGCCCCGTTGCCCCTTAGGGATGCCGCCGCCGCCACCTGCGAGAGACACTTCCCACTTCCCCAAGACACACACACACACCCTTCAAATGTCCCTTGTCCAGTCTCCCTTTAACTTTTCCCACTTTCTTCTGGGAGTCTAGAAGGGATTTCTCTCACCTGCCAGGCGTAGGCTGAATATCCTGAGAAAACATGGTTTTTCAAACCTAGGATCTCCCGTAGAGAAGAGTTGCTTGTGGCGTCTCTGTATAGCAGCAGCAGCAGCAACAGCACTTAAGACTTATACACTGCTTCACAGTGCTAAACAGCCCTCTCTGAGTCAGCCTATGGCCCCCCCAACCATTTGGGTCCTCATTTTACCCACCTCCGAAGGATGGAATTTAGGCTGAGTCAACCTTGAGCCTGGTGAGCTTTGAACTGCCAAATTGCAGGAAGAAATCGCTTGCAATACTCCACTCTAACCACTGTGCCACCATGGTATAGATTGCTGGGAAAGTCTGAGATAGGCTTCTTGTTTAGCCCTTTAGCAAAAGAACTCTGCAAGCTGCCTGCAGAGAGACATCTTGCCTTTCCACCTGAACAGACTAGTAACTCAAACTCTGTCCAATTTTAACTCAAGGAGAGCGTTAAACCTCTGGCTAACTCGGTTGTTCCCATCCTTCCTGATCCAGCACAAACATGGCAACATCATTTCTAGTGGACAGCCCAGACGTGAAGTACACTCAGGAGTTCATTGAGGCTAAGTACAGCTATGGCACAGTACAGGTCTGCCAGGAGAATGGTGTCACCAAGGTAAGATGGGGGCACGCTGGCTTTTCTCGATTGAAAAAAAAAGCACAATAGTTTGTGTTTTAAATAGGAAAATGCACAGTTAAAGGCAAGTTGGAGCAGTCAAGTTCAGTTTTGCCCGTGCTGGGGGCGGGGTTTATGAGATATAAACATCTGGAAGGCACTGGGGGAAAACTAATAGCCAAATAATTAGATCAGGGGTACGAAACTCGCATCGTCATGTGATGTGTCATGACTTTCCCCCTTCGTTAAACCGGGCGTGGGCATGACCAGTGTGTGACGCATCTGGCCCGTGGGCCGCGAGTTTGATAGCCCTGCATTAGATGATGAGGAAGAGAATGGTAGCAATAAATTCTCTGAGGTGTTATATAGCCAACCAGTACTGTTGTTAGAAAGGAATACTAACAAGCTCTGCTGAACGTCATGTTTTGCTGAAATGTGAAATAATAATCAACCAATGAGACATGAAGGGCTAATGAAGATGGAGCAGGTAACTGTTAACCAGTGGTAATGTGTCTGGAAAAGTCGAAAGAAGATGGCAGAGAATATTCTGGAAAAGAGAATTGTTGGCTGGTAAGAATTGTGAACAAGAATTCAAATTGCAACAGTTGATTGCCTGTCCTAGGTGTCTGAATATAAATAAAGTGGTACAAAATTAAACAGGGAGAAATCCTCTGGAAGCTTTTAAATAGATATTATATTGTATTAAAACCCAAAGAAAACACCACCTGTGCAACAATGGGTGAAGAGGAAGGTAACTGATCTTTTGCCCCAAGTGGGGCACTCCTTATAGAGTCAGTAAAATCTGTAATGAAAGTTTCAGTTTGTGGGGAAGAAATAAAAGGTAGTCTGGGATTACAGGTTTACAGGGTTCCCAGGTTCCAAACTGCCCAATGAGAAGGCAAAGCTGGAAAAAGTTCTTGAAAACTGGAAAGCAAAGGTAAGAGGAACAGAAAGAAAATGACTACATACAAGGAAGTGTAAAGACCAGACATGTGGCCGAGAAATAAGAATAAGAGGCTAGGTGACCCTAGTATAAAGGGCAGAGATGAAAGAAGAGGCCTGGATGTCATCTTTGCCTGTTTTCTTTCAGTTATTGGCTTTAGGCCTCTTATGTTGCCCACTGGTTATAAAGGCTCAGCTAGGTCAGAAAGCTTCCAGACATTCCACTTGCTTGGGAAATAAATTGGAATGCTTGTAAGTTGGTTTCTTTGATAAAATAGAGAGACTAGTCCCTATTTTGTCAAAGAAACCAACTTACAAGCATTCCATGGTGGGGTAGAATTTTATACTGACCCTGAGGACGGTACTGTTTCCCAGAATTTGGGAAGGGGTTTTGAAGGGAGATTAGGAACCATAAAGTCCTTAGCAAATCAGCAACAAAGGTTATCTGGGAATGTGTTCCGTCTTCCTATTGGTGCCTGAGTTAACCTGACTGCAATAAAATCTGTAAGGATAATTTCTAAATGGAAGCAGACAGTTTAGCCAGATGAATTAAGCATCGTTTGCACAGTCTCAATTATTGCTCAAGTGTAGGAGTTTCATTAGCAAGGAGAAGAGAATTTGGGTGAGTGAGAGGGAATCCACTGCGAGGATTAAATATGAAGTAATCTATGATCCACTGGAATTTTGAGTTGTTATTCTAATAATTCACCTAAATTAGTGTTTCTCAATTTGAGCAACCTTTTGTCTGTGGACTTCAATTCCCAGAATTCCTCAGCCAGCATGCTACTTAGGGAATTCTGGGAGTTGAAGTCCACATACCTTAATGTCATCAAGGTTAAGAAACACTGCCCTAAATAATGGCAAATGGTGTAGGCATGGAAATAAGAATGATTTTTTGTTTTGGAGTTAGCATATCGTGCCGAGTCCTTTTATCCTCACTGAGCTTCTGATCTCACTGGGTTTCTATGGTGGGGTGTTTCCGCAGGTCAAGCCAACTTCTACTGATCTCACTTTCCGCACAGGCCTGCGGGTTCCCAAGCTGGGTGTGATGCTTGTTGGCTGGGGGGGAAACAATGGCACCACAGTGACTGCTGCTGTTTTGGCCAATAGATTGGGTCTTTCCTGGATGACCAAGAAGGGTCAAAAGGTAAGTGAGCCATTCAGATTCTTGGTTATATATGTCATGTTTGAGAGGGACTTAAATTGTGAGCAGGAAAACTAGTTTATAATCTCCAAAGTCTAATTAATATTTAGCTTTCTATTTCTCTTAGTGAGAGGCTTCTCCAGACCAAACATAAACATTATGGAATATTCTCCCAGATTTCATAAATGGCATTTAATGGGTTTGGCAAAATATCCTACCCTAGCATTTGGGATGACTATGTTGCTCAATTTTAGTGATATTTTTAAAAGAAAATATTTTACAGTTTTTATACCCCAAAAACTTGAGTTCAAATAGTTTGGGATCATCTTTTCTCCCACCTTTCTTGAATATCAGAGTGAATAAATATATGGATCTTCCTTTTTTTTTAGATAGGTAACATTCCTCCTTTTCAGGAAGAGAAACAGTTTTTTTTTTATTAGAATGTTATCCACTTAACATTGTTTTTATATTTTAAGATTAGCAGGAAAGGTGGGGAGTTAATAGAGTAATTTACAATGTAAAAATATAAACTTGTTACATATTAATCATGCATTTCTCTAGTATTCATAGGTTCTGTGTAAATCCCTGCCTGGAAGAACCTTAATTTTATGAGGGCGGGGGAGATATAAAGATCATCTCTTAAATTTGTGTTAAATATGACTTGAAGGACTTGAAAGATGATAATTTAGGTAGGAGAAAATAATAAGGTGTGGTGTTCACATATAAAGTCAAATCTTAGTAGGCTTGTGGGGACCAGGTACTTTCCCATTAACATTTTTCCTAAATGTCTCTAAATTGTGTACAAGAGCCAGTTTGGTCTAAGAAGGCACCAGGCTAGAAAACTGGGAGACTGTGAGTTCTAGTCCCGACCTTAGGCACAAAGTCAGGTGGGTCACTTTGGACAAGTCATCCTCTCTCAGCCTTAGGAAGGAGGCAATGGCAAATCAATTCTGAAAAGCCTTGCCAAGACGGACTAGTCCAGGCAATTGCCAGGAGTCAATTCTGATTTGAAGCTGGTGAGGTTGATGATGCTGGACAAAATTGTCTGCTGTGCAACTGTGCTCCTCATCTGTCCTGGATGAGTCAGGCAAGTTCTCCAGTATTTCAAGCAATTTTAGGCCATTCTCATCATCTGCACTGAAATCTTTTGAAGTGCAGGTGGAAGGACCGTATCTCCTTTCCCTACCATTAAAAACTTTCTAAAAGTTCTTCAGAATAATGCTCCTTCAGCAGAGGGGACAATTATCCAGGGAGTCCTACAAATGTTTAAATGGAGCATATTTGCTTAGAAGACCAAATTAAAGCCTATCTAGGGTGCTTAGGTAGGAGCCACTGACTCCAGCCTGCCTCTCAGTGGCAGCTCCTTCCAATTCTTGGCTTCTAAAATTTAATATAAAAAGCAAATGGTCCATGCTGGATAATGTCACCAGGTGGTTCCATTGAATGCTTCACCCCCTTTGCCCATACTGATGTCTGGTCTCCCCCCTTCTACCCCTCAGCATGCCAACTACTATGGCTCTCTTTTACAAGCATCCACAGTATGTCTCGGGACCGGTCCCTCTGGAGATGTCTATATTCCTTTCCGTGATATGCTCCCCATGGTACATCCTAATGACATTGTTTTTGATGGTAAGTGCTGGTTTGGAGGGGAAAAAATGTCAAGAGAAGGGGGTCTGCTTGCCTTCTTTTTAAAGTGGCATACTTTAAAGGGGAGAACAGTCAAAGAAAAGAAAAGAAAAAGGTATTCATATTAAGGTATGGGCCTGACAATTAACGCTCAAAGTTACCCTGAGGTAAGATGGGCAGCCAACAAATTTTGAATTCCATCCTGCTAGGCTGGGACATTTCCTCCATGAATTTGGCTGATGCCATGCACAGGGCTGAGGTCTTGGACTGGCCGCTTCAAGAACAGCTGCGCCCTTACATGGTAGGCCTGAAGCCTCGGCCTTCCATCTACATCCCAGACTTCATCGCTGCCAATCAGGGAGAAAGAGCCGACAATGTTCTGACCGGAAGCAATGCTGAGCAGGTGAGTAGAAGGCGTAAAGTTACTCAGAATCTGGTCCTTGATCCATCATCTCAATATTCATTCATGTAGCAGTTAACGGAAGTCTATTTTAAAAGGAACCCCTCTAACCTACGTATTTTTTTGAGGTGAGATCCTTTTTTTTTTTTTTTGTCTTCCACCTTGTTACCATTCTTTAAATAAGTAGGGCTAGGCTTAAAAACCACAATAGTCAAAACTGGATTAAAGTTCAAGCTGAATTATATACTTAGAATATTTCTGCAGTAAAAAATACCATTTGGTTCTTTTGAATAGCAATTTTGGAAAGTGTGCTTGGGACACTTCCTTCAAGGTTTTGAGGGAGGAATTTGTGCTTCAGCTTTTGCATTTCTCTTGGCAACGAGATGGACAGGCCCAAGCAGTTTTCATAGAAGCATTTTTTCCAGGTCAAGGTCACCCTCATGGCTTCCATGTCTAACCCAGGGATAGGATTTGGATTTCCATGCACTGACTAGCGCCATAACCATTAAACCAGTGGTAGCAAGCGTTTTGACTCAGCGTGTCAAAAATTAAAAAAAATGCCTAGATGGACTTTTTGGGAAAATGCTGATGTGTCACACTTCCACCCCATCCCAAACAACAGAAAAACTTTTTCCCTTCCACCTAGGCCACCCTGAGCACAGCACCTGGCTGCACCAAGGCTGGCCCTGGGCCTCAGCTTCAGTTCTAGCATCACCTCTGCCACTTTAAAAGGCTGCCTTGCACCATTCGTCAAGGAGCACAAGGCTTGGGGAAGTGTGCAGTTGCCCCTCCCCCCAGCCCAGAGTTCCCCAGGATTGCCCATGCGCCACTTACCTTCAGGCAGTCTTTTCTTCTGCCCCTGAGGCCTGCCTGAGGCATCTCCAGGTCACATGAGGCCCTCCGCTCTTATCTGACTTTGGAGAACGCTTTTCCGCAGCCTCTGAAAACTCTGTGAAAGTATGCTCCATCCTCGCATGAATTTTAAAGACTTTAGAGACGCACAAGAGCACACACCATTCTTGTGCAGCCTCCGTAACCTCTGAAAATGAGAATGGGTGTGCTTTCATGAATAGTTGTTACCAGGTTTTGGTGAATGCTGGCATGTCACCTTTGACATCCATATCACAGGTTCGCGACCACTGCAAAGTGATTTCTCAACGTACGTAAGAGATGATTTTTGCAGGATGAAGGAGTGCCTTCAAATCAGTATTTGACTCATGGCAAATGCCTGGATTAATTCCTGCCATTTTCCTGGCAAGGTTTTTCAGAAGTAGTTAGCCATTGCCTCCTTCCTAGGGCTGAGAGAGAGTGACTGGCCCAATGTCATCAAGCTGGCTTTGTGCCTAAGGCAGGACTAGAACTCAGAAACTCCCCGTTTTTAGCCTTAGGCCTTAACTCCTACACCAAGCTAGCTCTCCTAGTTATGCACATTTTCAATGAGTCTCCAAGCAGATCAAGAACTGAGGTATTATTGTTTTTCATCTTAAAGATACTTTTATCCAACGCTTTTGGAGATTAAACTTGGCATATCTGCCACTCTTCACTAATAACAGGACCAGATGCTCTAGGAGTACAACATAGCTAATTCCCACCCACCCCTCATTAAACTAGGAAGCTGCCTTAGGCCATCTAGGCCTAATAATTTCCGGGCAATTTCCAACAATTTCCAGGCAATCTCTGTGGTCCCATTTCAGTAAGAGGCCTTTCCCATCAGTTGCTGCTGGAAATTACTTGCTTGGTAATTGCTGGCATTGTTAGGCACTGAACAGAAATTGAAAAAAATGAGGATGCGAATGTTACAGCAGTACTATATATAATCTAAACTGTCTAAATTAGTTAAATCCCAATTTATTTACTTTTATCCAGGGCTTTTCTCAGGAGTCCAGTATACAGCACGTATTACCTTATTCAGCTTGGATGTTACCTTATTTCAGATGGGGGAAGGGGTTTATTAAAGGCTGTTGGGTCATTTGAACTGCCAATTTCTCACATTAGAACCTGCTTATTTGGACCCAAATTTATGGATAGTTTATTTATTTATTTAGCGAATTTATATTGCCACCCTTTCAGTGACTCTGGGTGGCTTACTACAGTTGTTTGTGATGCATCCAGGATATATTTATAAAGGTTGCCTTACGTGCCTTGATTAGGAATCTGGTATGAGTTTTTGGAATGAGTTTTCTGTGAGAAGCAGCATTGTTTTAGTAAAGATCTGACATTTTTCTTACATATTTTTTCCTCCAAAGATGGCTCAGATTCGCCATGATATCCAGGACTTCAAGAAATCCAGTGGGGTGGAGAAGGTGATTGTCCTCTGGACAGCCAACACCGAGCGCTTCTGTGAAATCCATCCTGGAGTGAATGATACAGCTAGCAATTTACTCCGAGCAATTGAGGTGAGATATGGGTTTATTTGTTTCCTTGCTTCTTTCATCCAGTATTGACTCTTCTTGTTCCTTTAAATCAGGGGTGTCAAACTGGTAACCTGTGGGCCAGATGCATCACATGCAGGCCACGCCTACGTGTTACAAATCTAAACCAATTTAAAACTTATTATTCTTGTTTGTTGGCCCTCTCCTCTCCTCCTCCACCCCACCCCATCACATATGACATAGGCTTTTAATAAAAGTATATTTGTATGTTTTCTCAGCTACTTGACTATGCTAGGGAGGTTAAATGCTTTGAAAAACCAATATATAATTGTGGTGTAAGTATGTCCCAAATATCACCTACTTTAATTTTTAGTTGTGGTACATAATTAAGATAAAAGACTTTTGCAGAAAGAAAATGCAATAGCCTACGTTTTAAAGGAACACATTTGTAGCAAAGGTTGAGGGAGAAAAATATTCAGCTTTAATTAACTGTGATTACCTTGTGCAGCCTTGTCCTATCCAGTTTTTTTCCAGATGCACAGGTATTACAATTTCCAATATCCTTAGACAACCTGAGAATTTGCAGTTATATTACAACTTTTGCATTTCATAAAAAAAATGTATTATCCACTTTCCTTAGATACATAAACATATTTGTGTTTTGGTTTAAGTGAGGTAAGTGAACCCAGCCAGTTTAATTAATAATATGTCAGGGTTGACCTTATGAATGAACCCAGCCAGTTCTAGCTGGTATCTTGGTTTAGTCTAATGTGTGAACCAGCTGTTCCGTAATCCAGATTGTATCTCAGCCCTTCTTCCTCCATTGCCCTGTTTTGTGTTTTCTCTAATTTATAGACATCTCCAAAGTTAATTGAAGATGTGGGTCTCTGTGGGCTGAAGGGCAGAAGAGATCTATCTTTCAGCCTCCTGACCAACTGACCTCTTGATGCTTTTCCCCAGGCTGGCCAGATGGTTTCTCCTTCTACACTCTTCGCTGTGGCAAGTATCCTGGAAGGTTGTACCTACATCAATGGCTCCCCCCAAAACACTTTTGTGCCAGGAGTTCTTGAGCTTGCTGTTCAGAAGGGAGTCTTTATAGCCGGAGATGATTTCAAATCTGGTCAGACAAAGCTCAAGTCAGTTCTAGTGGATTTCCTCATCAGCTCTGGCATTAAGGTGAGTGACCACAGTGGGATGGGGAATGCCCTTGGACTTGCTGGGTATTCTGTAAGATTGGGTAATTAATACATGGCCTCCAACAAGTGGTGGAATTCCAGCTTCCAATAGCCCCAGACCAGGGGTGTCCAAACTTTTTACAAGGAGGGCCAGATTTGGTGAGGTGGAAATGTGTGGGGGCTGACCATTCAGCCTGACATTCTTTGAACCATTAAAATTAAATGTAAATGAATTATTTTATGAATAGTGCGGAAGAACACGCGCCAGCGGGGAGAAAAGGCTGCAGGGTGCTTGAAATTTGAAAATGGGCCTCAATTTCCCCCCGGGGTGGACTTTGGACATGCCTGCCCCAGACCTCATAACTTATGATGCTGGGAATAATAGTTTACGAGCATAGGGAGGTGGCATAGATTTTTCCACCTTTGCTGTAACTTTAGTACAGATAGTTCTCAGCCTGCAATCATGGCAGCTATGGGACAGGTGCTTTATGGCCTTTATAACACCCCTCCAGCTGTCATAAATAGATGCCCCCCCCCCGGGTCATATGACTGCATGTCGGGTGTTTGTCAATTGGTCACTTTTATGACTATTCATGGCATTCTGCAGTCATGTTGCTGCAAACCCGTTTTTTTGATGTTCCAGCAAAACTGCCATTTGAATGAATTGATTTGCTTAATGACTTCCATGTTCATTTAACAATTACTGAATTTTCTTAAGAACTTGGGGAAAATTTTTGGAAAAACACTTCCAGTCACGTGGGTGCCTCAGCTGGTGACCGTAACAACTTTTCGAGTTCCCCTTGACTGGGGCTGCCTTGAGTTCCCCTTGACCGAGGAAGAGAGGCAGGGTATAAATTTAATAAATTAAATTAAATTAAATTATAACTGGATTTCTGATCTTACCTGCAGCCATAAGTCGAAGGCTACTTGTATGATCTTTGCTGAAACCAATTTACACATTTTCATATTGCAAACCAAAGAATTCACAGGCTCAGGGTAAAAAAATAATAGGAAACTCCATGAACATTAGATAAATATGTACTTCATAATGCTAATCACTGCTCCTGTAATATTTTGTAATTGTAATTCGAATGATATATGAACTTCAAGACCTCCAGAAAGTTCTTAAATTTATGCAAATTTCAAATAGGACAAATCCCAAGTGTGGTGGCTTATGAATCTCTGGTTGAGCATAGGCAGTTTTTTTCCCATGCTAGTATCTGTGGTGGCACAGTAGTTAGGATGAAGAATTGCAGGCTAATTCTGCCAGCTGCCAGCAGTTCAATTCTCATTGGCTCAAGGTTGACTCTGCCTTCCATCTTTCTGAGGTCAGTAAAATGATCCAGATTGTTGGGGGCAATAGGCTGAGGCTTAGAGATGGCTGTAAAGCAGAATGAGGCAGTATAGAAGTGCTATTGCTATCCTCCTGACGCCTTGGATTATCATTCCCATCCTCTGGAGTTATATTGCCCTTTGGCTGAATTTGAGGTGATGGGTGTGATAGGCCAACACATATGGAAGGGATTGTTTCAAGGCAGATTACCGCCCATCTGAAATTGAAACCTTTCCCTTTTAGTAAGTGAAATTCAGGAATAGTCGAAAAGCTGGAGAAAGATTTAACAAAAGTCTACAAATGACCACGGGAGATAGCTGGCCTCAGGTATCCCTTTCATTAAAATCTTATGTGCAAAGGTAAGGAGGCTCTGTAACTTCAAAGGGAATGCAAATGCCATTCTTCCAAAGATGAACAAAAGGATGTAATCTCCCAAATTAAGCTGAGTTAGCATGAAAGTAAGCAGTCATTGCTTTGCAATATGCATATGGTTGGAGTAGCACTCTCCTCTCACTTCCCCTCCCACAAAAGCTCAATGCCAAGACTAGAAACCTCACATTTTCAACAACCGCTCTTTCCTTCCTTACAGCCAGTCTCCATTGTTAGCTACAACCACTTGGGCAACAATGATGGAAGGAACCTGTCTGCACCAGCTCAGTTCCGCGCCAAGGAAATTTCCAAGAGCAACGTGGTGGATGACATGGTGAAGTCGAACCCCATCCTATATGGACCAGGGGAACATCCGGATCACTGCGTGAGTGGGAGGCAGTGGCATGGTTTGGGGCAACCATCGTGGGCCAACCTAGTTGTGTGTGGTGTGCATATTGGGGGTGTTCATCTCTTTTGGCTGCAAGGGGTTATTTACTTGTTGCTTGCTCACAGACACCACTGCACACTCCCCGGACAGGTGGTGATCAAATACGTGCCCTACATCGGTGACAGCAAGCGGGCACTTGATGAATATACCTCAGAGATCGCTTTTGGGGGGACCAACACCATCGTCATTCACAATATGTGCGAGGTGGGTACAAAGCTCTAGGATTCCACGTGAGGCAGACATGTTCTGGAAGCTCTGTATTGGAGAGGAGATTATGGATTATTTTTCCGGCAACCCTGTTCAAGAGATTGGAAGGGAGGAGCATGGAAAAGGAGGTATTCCATTTCTTGCTTAGCCCACAGGCAGGGGGGAGCTGCCAATTCCGAATTTAGGAAAGTGGTACATATTCCTACACCTGGGGGGGTGAAGGAACGATTACCTTGGAACAGCCTTCAGAGTTGCATTTCTAATGTCTTCTGCAGGATTCGTTACTGGCTGCTCCCATAATTTTGGACTTGGTCATTCTGGCCGAACTCTGCCAACGGATCCAGGTGGGCATAGGAGACGCCAAGCCAGAGCCCCTTCACAGCGTCTTGTCCCTCTTGAGCTTCCTCTGCAAGGCTCCCCTTGTTCCTAAAGGCGCTCCAGTGGTCAACGCGCTGTTCCGTCAACGGGCTGCCATTGAGAACCTATTCAGGTAATGGCAACCCTCTTGGATAACATCCTGTACCTGGGCAGCAAACAGCTGTATATGGATTGTGGGTCACAGCGGAAATTTGAAGTTGCTCTGCATACTACTGCACTTTATTTACCAAATTTAGGTACCACCCATCCCACTCTGAATGGTGAACAGCTAAAAAAACACAACTAATTTTTAAGCTAGTTGAGGCTTAAACTCAGAGTGTGGAAGATGTACCAGAATTCTGGTTACATAGGTTCACTCCCAATTGCTCTTTGTTACCAAAAGGAGCGTTTTCTTTTATTTTTTATTCGCAATTCTGAATCTCCTATCTCCCGCAAAGAGTTGTGAAGGTAACCATAGCAACTCCTGAATTTGTTTGACTGGGCCTGCTGAGAACTGTGTTTGAGTCACCATGGTAACCCTGCACATTTCCTCCTTGCAGGTCTCTGGTTTCTCTCTCTTCAGGCCCTCCATTAGCCCCTAAACCCATTAACTTTAACTTAAAATGTAGCACTCCATTCCCACGTGTTTGTATAGACAAACAACAGCCCTCTTGTTTTCCCCAAGGACCCGATACTTGGAGGTAGCTCCCTCCACAGAGATTTGTTTGGTTGTCATGGTTACGAGTTGCTGTTACACCTATTTTTGTGAACTTATCCCATTTCTGTAAAGCCAGAAAGCCCCGTTTCATGGCAGACTTCCTTTAAAGTCTGGGTGCCATAGATTTCCTAGCCAACAATTTTAATTCATGGTCTTCCCTTGAGTTTTATAAGCAGGAGAACACCGCCCCCCCCCTTCTTTCTGCATTGTATCAGTCTTATCTCCTTGTTATTGAAGATTTAAAACGTGTGTGTGTTGCGGGCGGGGGCGGGGGTTGATAGCTTGCAAGGAAGGCATGTTAACCTGCTGGCTTTTTTCCTTTCTTCCATAGGGCCTGCGTGGGGCTCCCGCCTCAAAACCACATGCAGCTGGAATACAAGACCCAGAGATTGTGGAGCCATGCAAAGCATGGCCATTCCCCTGTGCCCCCAGCTTGGGTAGCCACTCCTAAAAAGGCAGCGCCCCACATGAATGGTTTTATGGATCCCATTGAAAGCAATGGTCTCCCAGATCGCAGTGCCCACACTTAACTGACCTGCAAAATTAGAAGCATGCTCCACTACTAGTCACTGCTGTAACCAGACCAGATTTACAACTTGGACTGTCTGCCTCCTTGACACACATCCCCCCCACCCTCCAAAAATCCCTTTTTTTTGTATTTGGTTACTTAGATTTTTATGTAGTAGTGGCAAAGCTGTGTTTCGGGGACAGGCAACATACCTTCTTTTATTGTGTCCTTACCTGTTACGAAAGAAATTTAATTTGAACTCTTGAATGTTTGAAATAAGATGTAACTATAGTCGTATCTTTCATCTAGCTCAGAAATTTAGATATATTTGGCTATGCTTTTTTAAATGGTGACACTGGAATAAACACACTGAAAGATGAGAGGGCCTGGTTACTTTGTGATATCATCAACCTCCAACCTTTCATTGTCAGCTAGAGAAGGCTACCTCAACCCCTTCTGGCAATACAGATCTCTGTGGCTTACACAATCTACAGAAAACTCAAATAATACATCCTGTAAATGACAATTAGAAAAAAACCCGTCTGGTGAAGGTTTACGTTGTTGCTAGGACTTGACAGCAACTTGCTGGCATGTTGTTAAAACAACAACCCGAATCTGTTGATTGAACCAAGCCGATCTTAGGATGGCTAAATACAGCTTCAGTATTAAGAAATAGTGTGCCTTTGATGATTAGAACAGGAAGGAAGGGTTTCTTGACTCTCCATGGGGATCTGGCTGGATCTTTACTGTAGTAGAAAACGGTTGTACTCAATTTATTCTTGCTCTGCCCCACCAGTGCCTCTAAATGAAAAGGAGTTGCTAGGATTCAAACAAGAAAAACATGTGATCTTCCTGTAGGAGGCTGGCTGCTGGCATCTGGCCACCAGATGTTGGCTTAGTTGAATCTTGGATTTTATCTTAGCAGTATAAGGGTTTGTCCCCTGAGGGAAGATAATAGATTGTTCTGCTTGCTGAATGGGAAAGAAACAAACCACTTGGAGACATTTTTTTTTCTTAAAAAAATCCAAATTACATTTATTGATGCAAGTTTTCTCATTGGAAACCTTAAAAATTCAATGACTTCCTCCAAAAATGGTATTTTATTTACACAGAATAACAATGAAAAAAAGCCCAAGCTGATGCTGTAATTCCTTTGGATCTGGATTGAGGCAGCAAATCTGCCACCTTTCCCATTCTTTGAATTTGTGCAGAAGCTGACCCCAAACCCAGAAAAAAGGAGCAGAGTCAAACATTTCTCCCCAATATACTTTTTACAATCGCACAAAAGCTGTGAAACCCCAACACTTCAAAAGTGTCAAGATGTTATGAATATGAATTTGATTCCTCATTTTTTTCCAGCCACAAATTAATTTGCTTCTCTTTCTACATCACTCGTAACTTTAAAACTATTGACATTTTGGATATAAAATTTTGCCTTAGCTTTTTGTGTATCATTTTTCCTTACATACAATTTTGTAGTTGCTTTTCCTTGCAGTTTTGGGGGGGGGGGAAGCTATATTATAAAATTCTGAGATGCAGAAATATCCCCCCCCAAACAATTTTGACCTGTGAGACATGAATTTGATAAGATACCAACTGAGGACGTTTATTCCTCAACCACAGATCCAGGTTAAATTGAAGTTTTGTAGCAAATGGGAATATACAATCCAAATCCGCGGATCTTTACATGTAAATCATTTGCTATTAAAAGATCACACACACATCCCAGAGGTATGGAAGTGCTAGGTGTAAACATGGTTTTTTGGAAGTTACAGAGTGACCAGGCAGAAATGAGAACATGATCAGAAGAGCCCTCCCCGCCTTCTTGCTAAAATTCCTAGGAGGAAAGAATAGGATAACGAGAGCCCGTTTTTATATAAATTGTTGGAGGAAAAAATGATTCTGCCTTTTTGCATTGCTATTATGGAATGTCCCTGTTTCTCCTCAGGGTGGCAACAGAAACAGGATCGACACGAGTTCTTAAGTTTCTGAAATGAGGATGGTAGGTGGGAGAGTGAGTCAGGATCATGTTACAGTTAACGTTGGAAAGATGGGGCTGCAAGCTGCATCCAAGGAGAGCTGGGGAGAACGGTTGCGATCAAGCTAGAAATTGCTCTTACGTATTTAGGTTGTTTCTTTGTGCCTACCTAAATTCAGCTGCTTGTGGGAAGAGGAGACCTTTCTGAAATAGTAATGGCCCCAGAGAGGTAAACCTGTTCTAAATCTGGCTCTCTCATATACTTGCATCTCTGTGGTCAGAGCTGTTCTCACATAAATGAAGCAAGCTTAGTGCCTGCTTTTTTTTTTTATAGTGTACAACATTAGCCCATGTAAGAGGAACAAAGGCTGATGGGCTATAAAAAAGTAGATGGTGAAGAATGGCATTGGAGGGAGCTG
>JANHGC010004205.1:57236-71194 GCA_027560395.1 Boaedon fuliginosus | reverse complement strand
TCCTTCCTTCCTTCCTTCCTTCCTTCCTTCCTTCCTTCCTTCCTTCCTTCCTTCCGTCCTTCCTTCCTTCCTTCCCTTCCCTTCCCTTCCCTTCCCTTCCCTTCCCTTCCTTTTCCTCCCTCCCTCCCCTTTATTATTAATTTTTAATTTAGCCATCTCATGGCAGCATCCATACGTAATACTTCTACCCCGTCTTCCCTACAACCCGTGAGTTGTTGAGAGGGAACAATTGGCCCAAAGCCACCCAGCTGGCTTTCTTGCCTAACACAGAGATAAAATTCAGTGTCCTGGTTTGCAGCCTTGCACCTTAACAGTATTGCAAATTGGCTCTTGAGCCCAGCTGAGAATACAGATAATCCTCTTACCCATTGCCTTGTTTAGCAACTCTTAGAAATTATGACAGTGCTGAAAAAGTAGGCTTGCCACCGGTCCTCCAAATTAAGAGCTGCCACAACGTCCCCAGGCGCAACTAGTGTGCATTATACACCAGCTGTAGTGTCCCACGATTGCCAATTGCGAATTTTACTGCTGGCTTACAACAAACAAGGAAGCTGGCAATAAATTGCAGGTCACATGATGCCGTATTCACCATTATTGGCTTAATGACTGCAGCAGAAATGATGTTGCAAGTCTGACTCAGCCACGTGATATTTCACTTAACAACTGTGTCACTTAGCCATGGAGTCACTGGTCCCAACTGAGGCCTCACCCAAGTGAGGACTACCAGTACATTCTGAGAAGCAGGATAGGGTGCATGTCTGTTGGCCTTGATTTGTTCATGGCCGTCTCTTCAAATTGGAAAGCCTTGTTCTCAAATACCAATGGTGTTACCAAAGAGGAAAGGAAACTTGTTCAGTAAATGCACAGATTCTTCATCCGAGAAAGTTTCTAAGTTCAATATCGGATAGCATGTATCCCCTTAAAAAGATCGCAACCAGGGCGTAATGGAAAAATCTCCTCCGATCCAAGACCCTGGAAATTCTCCATCCTTCAGAAGAGCCAATAACAAATTTGATGAGCTGAGCTGATAAGAAATAGCTTCCTATGTTCACAGACCTGCCTTCCTGAATCTGTGCTCTCCAAATAGTTTTGGCTAGGAATTGTGGTAGGTGATGTCCAGATACCTGTAGAGTATCGTATTTGTATTGTATTTGGAAAGTCTGAATAATCAAGGGAATATCCATCTAGACCAGGGGTGTCAAACCCGTAGCCCGGATGCATCACACCACCCGTTTTAGCGAAGGGGGGAACAGTCGTGATATGTCACGTGACAACCTGATGCCACGAGTTTGACACCCCTGATCTAGACTAACCTTTCTTAACTTTGGCAACCCTTAAGGTGCGGACTTTGTGTCCCGGAATTGAAGTCCACCCATCCTAAAGTTGCACGGTAGAAAAAGACTGATCTAGACAATGCATCCCACCCACCATCCCATTGAGGACACCATGGATGCTACTCACCACCACCAGGAGTGAAGGAAGCCAGGTGGTTCTCCCAGGGTGATGTTCTTTTCCCACCGGATCTGGGGAGAAACAATAAAGTACCAGTTAAAGAGGTAAGACCAGCTTTCCCCAAGTTAGCACTTCCAAAAGTGACAGAACTACAACACCCAGAGTTCCACTGGACCGTAAAAAAATGGCTTCCCAAACACTTTTGGGTGTATCTGATAGATTTTAGGCAGCTAATCACAAAGGTAATCTGTAACTTAAACTGTCAGGTACCACTTTATGATAATTTTCTGTTTTTACACAATGGCCATAGACATCCTTCAGTGTCAGTTGACTATGCTGCACAAATGAAACCTATGAAAATATGGAATTGCTGTTGAAGCAAAATGTCTTCAAAAGAAAAAAACAAAGAAGTCCAGTTGCATCCTGAAAAAGCACCTTTGGGACAAGCATGACCCACATCCAGTACATCAAGTGCATCAACTGGAATATCTGTGGAGATCTGTAGAATAGTGGTTCTGCTGCTTGGAATGCAGCTTGAATATACCAAATACCCAGATGAGCTCCCAGGCTACTTGAGGGACCATTTCAATCCACTGGGATTAGCCCATCCCACCTGTGCCAGCAGAGGAGGCATCCTATAGGCCCCGTCAGCCTGATCGTCCCACCTGGTGGGATCCAGGAAAAGCGTCATCCCTGCTGTTGAATCTGCCCTCTGGAACATCTTGCCCTCCGCTTCCCCCCAACGTGAGATGTGAGGTTGGCCCCATCTTTCCTTACTTTTCATAAAGGCATAAAGACCTGGCTCTGCCAATTAGCTTGGGTCCCCAGTGGGGAAGCATCACAGTGGAAGTGGTTGATAGAGTAACAACAGATTCCACCGCCCCCACATCCTGCCCTGCCCTCTCCATCTATAGTTGGATTTTAGTGGTTGGTACTAATTTATTTATGTGTGTATATGGTTACGTATATGTATATATACACAATGAGGAAGAAGGAGATATATTTATTTTTATGACTGTAAGCTGTCCAGAGTGATAAGATAGGTAGCTAATAAATTTAGATACTGTAGATAGATAGATAGATAGATAGATAGATAGATAGATAGATAGATAGATAGATAGATAGATAGATAGATAGATAGATTTCAGAGCATATGAACCATTTATTGGCCCGACAAATATATTTTTGCCCCCATTTCACATAAAGCTCGGACTGATGAAAACTTTTGTGAAAGCAATGAACAAGGAAGATGAAGTTTTCTGTTACATGAGGCAGATGTTTCCATGAATAACTGATGCCAAGATTAAGGAAGCCATTTTTGTGATGAGATGAGATACACCATCAATGTGAAGGAGTTCAATTATCTGTTAGTAGGACCAAAGAAAATCACCTACAAAGGTGAACTTTTCCCCCAAAAATCTAGTCTCAGTCAGTGACGAACATGCTGAAAGGTTTCAACAGGACATTGCCACCACGGAAAAAAAACAGGATCTGGGAAACTAGAATCCATCATTTCTGGCTGACTACTGTTGGCCATTGAAGCGAGATGTATCAGACACCGAGTATAAATGAAAATCAGCAAAACACTTTTGGCCCGTTAAAAAGCATTTGCTGCAGAAGCTAAGACTTTGAGATGAAGCCTTCTTGTCCCAGCAAGATTTAGAATAGTAGCAACAAAAATTAAGTAAGCCTCTTTTGAGTACAGCCCAACTCTTAGCAGCCTCATACACATATTCAGGTAGGTATTTTGGCATCAACATGGAAGTAATTTGCCTTTAATTGCCATCTTCTGGCTTAAAAAAACCCATCCAGATGTCGTTTTCAGCCCAGGATTTCCTAGCAGTCTTCCATCCAAATAATCCAGGATACTGTGACGTACCTGGCAGTAGGAAGGAATGAAATTTATTACAGGTATTCCTCCACTTATAACTACAATTGGGACCAGCATTTCTGTAGCTAAGCAAGGCGGTGGTTAAGTGAGTCACACTCAATTGCACAATCTTTTTTTTTTTTTACCACTGTGGCTAAGTGAATCACTGTTAAGTAAACAATGCAGTTGTTAAGTGAATCCAGCTTCCCATTACTAACTCTGCTGGTTGGAAGCTGGCTAGGAAGTTCCAAATCGTGATCATCATCATAACCCTGGGATATGCTCAGGAATAGGTTTCAGCCAGTTCAGGAAAACCGGGTGTTAATTTTACATCTGGTTCGCCGAACCGGTAGTTAGAATGACTGGCTGGCCCTGCCCGCCCCACCCAGGAATCTCCACGCATCCCATTTTGGATCCTAGGCAAGTGCAGAATGTAGGCTCTGGGAGGACAAAAAACGGGCCTGAAATGGGCCTGTTTCCAGCCTCTGGAGGACCTCCGGAGGCCGTTTTCACCCTCCCAAAGGCTTGAGGGAAGCCTCTGGAGCCTGGGGAGGGCGAAAAATGGGCCTCCCCGAAGTCCTGAAATGGGCCTATTTCTGGCCTCCTGAGGCCGGGGGAAACTGTTTTCGCCCTCCCAGAGGCTCGAGGGAAGCCTCTGGAGCCTGGAGAGAGTGAAAATGTCCCCCATGCCATTGTGCAGGAAGCTGACTAGGCCACCCCCACCATGGCCACGCCTACCCAGCAACCAGGCCAAGAACCGGTTGCTGGAATTTTTGAAACCCACCCCTGGATATGCTGCAGCTGTTATAAATACATGCCACTTGCCATGCCCCCCAAACTTTGATTATTGTGATTGTGGAATGGTGCGACGGTCATAAGTGTGAGGAGTGGTCATAAATCACTTATTTTTAGTGTCACTGTGACTTTAAATGGTCATCAAGTGAATGGTTGTAAGTCCTGTATTCAGACAGAGTGATGGATAGTAACTTAGAAGACAGATGATTAATTAAAAAGACTGAAGATGCCGAGACTCTAGAAAGAGTGCAGAGAAGAGCAACCAGGATGATTTGGGGGACTGGAGGCGAAAAACGTATGAAGAATGGTTACAGGATCTGGGCATGGCTAGTCTAGTGAAGAGAAGGACCAGGGAAGACATGACAGCAGACTTCAATATTTGAGGGGCTGCCACAGAGAGGAAGGGGTCAAGCTATTTTCCTAGGCACCCGAAGGCCAGACAAGGAATAATGGATGGAAACTGATCAAGGAGAGATTCAACATGGAAATAAGGAGAAATTTTCTGACAGTGAGAACCATCAACCAATGGAACAGCTTGCCTTCAGTAGTTGTGGGAGCTTCATCACTGGAAGCTTTTAAAAAGAGATGGGCTGCTATCTGTCAGAAATGGGGTAGTGTCTCCGGTTTGGGCGGGGGTGGTGGACTAGATGACCTACAAGGTCTCTTCCAACTCAACAGTCTATTAATAATTTGGGTTGAATAAATAAATGGAGGGCAGGCTCTTTAATCACTCAATGTTCTCTCCAGGTTGGGAGCAAATATGTCTCCAAACTCCTGCAAAAATACAACAGCGTGAGAAATATGTCTCCATCTTCTGCATAGGAGCACCGAAGATGCCTCTACGGAAAACACACTGCAGGACTAAATGGACATTGGCTTGAGCCAAGAGAGCTCTTCTTCTGTTCTCTGAAATAATAAGATCAAACTTCTGTCCTTGGAGAATTCTTTCCTTTGAATCACTAACGACATTGTTAAACTATCGCTGCGTTAAGACTCCCAAGGAATAATTTTTTTCTCCCAACTTATTTGCGAATTTACTCTTTGCTCCAGGGGATTGCTCTTTGGATTGCAAATTCAGTGTTATTAAGATTTTTGCAGTAGTAATAGTGTGCGCACTGTGTTTCTGAGAAACTTGAATCAAAAAGATAATATGGAGCAAATAGAAGAACAATTCATTTTACCCAGCTCTGTCATCTGGTACCTCTCAATTATATATTTCTGTTTTAACATTTTACTCGGATTTGTCTTTCCCCCATCCCCAGGGGAAGTTTGAAGACACAAAGGAATTCCTTGGAAAAAAATATGTAACTAGGAAAAAGAAAACAGAAACATATGTTTAAATTGGCCTACTAATTGGCCACACCAGGCTTAACACCTTGACAGTTAAAAGTTTTGACTTACTTAGCAGTGGATGGGAGACCACCAGGCGATATAACACTGAGAGCTAAATTGGAATGTCAAAGCAACATTCACAAAAGAAGGCAGTACCAAATCATTTCATTAATGCTGCTAAGAAAACCACTCAAGGGAAACTTAAAATTTTATTTTAATTAAGTACAGATCACATTACAGTATGAGGACCTCTGGTCTGTGTTGAAAAATATTTTTTTAAAAAAGAGAGATTACAAACTTTGCCTGGAATGAAGCACCACCAAACTTTGTATTTTTTGGTCGTTTATTAGAATCCTCTCCGCAGAACCTCCATTTTTAAAGAAATATATATATCCGATCTACAATGATCAAGTCTAAAGTGAGGTGTGCGTCAATGGATATTCCTCCCTCTGCTCACCTCCCCCAGGCTTTGGTTCCTATTCTTACCTCTGAGAGGAAGGTCTGTGCAGATTTCTGAGCCCCAACATGAAGGAGATATTCGTACACATACAGTGCCAACCTGGGGGGAAAAGAAAAAATTCCAATACTTTACTTAAGAACATATTTGCTGCAATAACACTGGCTTAATGTCCTTACTTATTTTTGTGCATTTTAATGTATTTTATATCTGCCTGGCCACTTCTATGCAGGCTTTATCTTATTTGTCATGACTGCCAGTCAAAACAATGAACTGATTGACTGTAAATATTTAAGAACTCCACCTCAGCGCAGTGACATATGCCCAGGTTTACCCATGTAACACCTCTGTTGGGTGACCTGCATCGGCTCCCAGTTTTTTTCTGGGTGCAATTCAAGGTGCTATTACCTCTAAAGCCCCTGCATGGCCCAGGGCCAGGTAATCTTTTCTTGTGTAGTTTTCCCTAAGGACATCTAACCTGTCCTACCAGGTAAGTTCCTTGTAAGCCGCCTTGAGTCACCATGTGCGAGTAGGCGGCAATATACATTTTCTAAATAAATAAATAAAATAAGATAGAATGGGCTCCTCCCAAATATTTCCATATGGTGGGAGCCAGGGAATTTGCCTTTTCCATGAGAGCCCCTGCTCTGTGGATTATTCTCCCCCCTGACGTTTGGGAGGCCTCTACTGTCCTAGCCTTCCGAAAAGCACTGAAAAATTGGGTTTCCCCCCACATGCTGCATAGGGAAAGGTGGCTGAGAGATTTAATGAGGAACTGTATGATGAAAGTTTAATTTTGGCGCCAATTTTTAAGTGTTTATGGTTTTAATAGATTTAATAAAGTATCGTGATTTTTATTATTATTTTAATTGTTGATTGGGAACAGCCCAGAGTTCGATATAAGATAAACAGCTATATACATGTTTTAAATAAACATATAAATTAAAATAAATTAAAAGGCCTCCCCCTCAGCGCTGCTGGAGATCAAAAAGGTTCTTGAAGAGGCATTGGTAGCAAAAGAATTAACAGCATGATCAGTTTTGGATTATTTTGCAAGATCAGATCACGCTCCATTAATCTTGCAGCTAAACTCCCAACAAACCAGGGGTTTTAGGAAATTTTCAAGTGAGATATAAAGCAATTGGGCTCATCTACATTGCCCAGTGTTCAAATCAAAGGTACATAGTCTGAGTAAACAGAGTGCCAGCTTTAGTAGCAAGTAACCAGAGTAGCTCTGTATTTCTTTCAATCTTTCTCACATCATCTTGGCTCAATTATAGCAACCTTCTGAGTTCACACATCGTACTGAAGTACCTTTGACAAATATGCATTATGTGCATGTAGCCCTTGATAGCTTCCTATCTGACCCACTTCCTGTATTGTATTTGCATTCTGACATCTGGATTTACATTTAAGCATCTGAATAACCTGCATTGGGGCAAACGCTAGTCTGCTACTAACACCTTTCCTACCATTCTCCAATATTCTTTTTTAAGCACGGTGATAAATTTGCACAGCGTAAGCAATAGGAATAAGGAGGATTATATAGAATTAGAGATTTAATTATAGATTTTGGAAACCCTGCAAATTCTAAATATATTTTGCAAAAAAAAAAATTGCCACAAGTACCAACCTGGTTTCAAATGAATCAAACCCAATCAGTCTTTTGTAAAGTATCCAGGTGTCTTCAATTAAAACCAAGACTAGCTTGAAGCATGGTATATATTTACTTCACTCGTATTTCATTAATGTTATATCAAATACTTATATTAAACACAACAGCTTCTCTTGAACATGTAAAAATATTTTGAGGAAAATGCTGGGTTTTGAACTTCCAGAAACTTCCAGAAAATTGGAGCATTAATTTATTTTAAATCTATTTCAGCAATTCATTAAGAATCGACTGAAAGATAATTCATAGGGAGTATTACACTTTGCGTAGCATTTCAACATTAATTGTAATATTTCCAGATTGTACTGGTTGGATTGTAAACAAATTGGCACATACTACTATTTTTGGTAGCAATGTCTAATTAGTTAGTCCTTTGTGGTTGTAAGTTTTTGAAGAAATTTGAAAAATCACCAGTCGTTCATAATGATTCCTGCTGTTCGTTTATTTTATTTTTTTAGCACGTATAAATTAATGCAGTATAAGGAACTGATTCAGTTCCTGTGCTAGCTGCCAAGTTGATGGTGTAAAACACCAGAAAATAACATTTCCTTGGATAAGTATTATATAAAGGTATATGGAAAATTGTTTTAGATGAAAAATAAAGAGCTCTGAAACATTCTAAGAACAAATTCATCTAAATTTGGTCATCATTTATTGTCCATAATAGATTACCTTCATTTGAATAAGTAATTTTGGCCAGGGAAAACTATATATATTTATGTATTTCTCTATATCTTCTATATATATAAAACTGACCGTGGTTGGGCGTGTGTGTGGCTGTGTGTGTGGCCCTATAGGCGCCTACACGGAGCAACCAATTATGGCCAAACTTCGCACATACATACCTTGCCCTCCTGAGATCAGCACTAGGGGGGTCATACACCCTGGGGGGGGTCTGCGCCCCCAAAATAGGGTCTAGAAGTGACGACCTCCCCACCACTGATCAGCAAATCACTACTGCGCCTGTCACATCCGCACTACAGGCTCTAACTTTCCCACCTAGCCGCCTCGCTTCCATGTCGATCTCCACGCACCAACCTCACTGCCTCTCTTTCCTACCTCGCCTCCACACCAATCTTTCTTTTTCCTTTCAAGTATAGCATTCCACCAAGAAAATACCTGGGCAACGCCGAGGAATCAGCTAGTGATTACATATGCATTTATATGTGCTAGCAACTTTTCTTTTTTCTTTGTACCGACATTTTTCTTCCACACACTTAATGCTAAAACCTGGTGAACGTTTTCCGAACAATACATAGCGAAAGGATGAAATTGGCCATTGGAATCTGGAGCTTCAGGTGTTCCCAGTGAAGTCAAAGAAGTCAAGATAGTGGCTGTGACTGTGTGGTCAAGAAGAGCTCCAAGGGGTAAAAAAAACCCAGTCTCTCTATTTCCTTTATTGTCTGTTGTGAATGTAGGAAGCATGTCCCACTAAACTCCCTCCCTCCCTATGTTCTAGCTTCAAATGAGCCACCCCCATTTATGTTTACACTTTAACCAAAAGGAAACCCAACTAATAACCTGCTGCCTAGCAGACTGAGAGGTTGTCCAAGAGGAACACTCTCAATATCTCTGGGAGACCCCTTGGATACTTGACTCATCTTGGAAAGGGTCAGCAGGTGACTTTCCAGGAGCGTTTATTGGGGTGGAGGGACAAAAATTATGTTGGCTGCAGCTGTGTAGTCAAAGTTCTGCCCCTTTTAATTGACATCTACGAAAGGGATATGAGCCATGGTGGCACAGTGGTTGGAAAGCAGTACTGCAGGCAGACTCTGCCCACATACCAGGGGTTCGATCCTGACCCGCTCAAGGTTGACCCTTCCATCCTTCCGCGATCGGTAAAATGAGGATCCAGATTGCTGGGGGCAACATGCTGACTTTGTAAGCCTCTTAGAAAGTGCTGTAAAAGCACTATGGAGTGGTATTTAAGTCCAAGTGCCATTGCTCTGGCTTCACCCATGCAGTTGTCATCATAGTTGCCCCTGTGAGCCACCCTAAGGTCAGCCTAAGGTCCTGTAACCTGTGTACAGGCACTGTGATAACTATAAGGACCTCGGGTAGTCTTCAACTTACAACCATTTATATAGCAACTGTTCAAAATTATGACAGCACTGAGGAAACCTGATTTACAACCAGTCTTCACCCTTACAACTGTCACGGCATCCCCTTGGTCACCGGATCAAAATTCAGGTCCTTGGCAGCCAGCATGTTTTACAATGGTTGCAGGATCCTGAGATCATGTGATGGACATTTGTGTCCTTTCCAGATAACTTCCGACAAGCAAAGACAATGGAGGAAGCCAGATTCACTTAACAACCGCATGATTCACATAATAACCATAGGGTTGTGCTCAGCCATGGCAACAAAGGTCATAAAATCAGGAATGACTCACTTAACAACCACTTTACGTAGCAACAGAAATTCTGGTCCCAATTGTCGCTGAGGACTACCTGTACAAGTCAAGACTTTCAGCACTAGACACAGGTTTGTGGTATTCATACAACGTGGTAAACCTGATCAGTTAAAGACACAGCAGTTGTACCCAAACAACATGCTAAGGGTAGTTGGTTCATCTAAATTTACCTATTTTGAAGGCACAGTCGGTTGCACCACCAAGCTCATTTGGTTGGTGGTGTTTAAACTCAAGAAATGGATTATGCACTCGCCAGTTGCCTCTATCTGTCCACCTGGACTGGCAAGCGAGGCATGCTGAAAGTCCCAATGGTAAAGGACCCAGGGCGCATGCCTTTCCTGCCCTTTGGTACACCATCCCCAACCCCCAAGATTGGAGGTGGCCCAACTCCGCCAGCTTTTTGCAAAGCCTTGAAGGCCAGAAAATGTTTCTAGGCACGAGCAGAGATTGGTCGTTGCAGCCCATGAAGTTCTTGGCTTGTATGGGTGCATGTTGCTTGTATTGTATTGATTTTAAATGCTGCTAAAAAAAATAGCTGCTGAAGCTCCAAGAAGAAGAAGTGTTCTGATCATTTTGGTGTGTGTTGATTTAGAACAGTGTTTTTCAAACTTGGCAACTCTGGACTTCGATTCCCAGAATACCCCAGTCGGCCTATCTAGCTGGGGAATTCTGGGAGTCGAAGACCACATATCTTACAAGTTGTCAAGATCGATAAATACTGATATAGAAAGTATTCTTCCGGGAGTAATTTGTCAGGAGAGGGTGGTTCTTCCCCAAAGAGGGTGGAGTCAGAGGTAACAGTGGGAGGAGTCAACATTTTTGACATTTCTTCTCTCCCCTTTCTTTTTTTGACATTAATTTCTCTTTCCTGGTGACACAGAATAAAGCGAACTGTTTTGAAAGGACTGATTGCTAAAAGCTTTAAATATTACGGCAGGAGCCGTAATAATATATCTACGTGTTGCAAAATACACACACATACCTATCGCAAACACCGATTGCAAAATGATTGACAACCCAGCTTAGCTGTTCTTTGTAGGAATTCTAGTCAATACCTAGACTGTCCATCATATCCAACATCCGTACTGCACCACGCAGTCGATATTCTGCTTCTCCCAGTGAGCCACCAGATCAGATAATTTCATGAAGCTCACGTACGTGGCACAGCGGGAGCAGACCATCCCTTGCGTTCAGAGATAGAATGCCTCTGAACGTGGAGGTTCCATGCATCAACCTTAGCCAAAAGATTCTAAAAAGTTTTCTTCTTCCTCCGTAAATGTATCTATATCTCACATTAAACCCCCTCCGAAGTCAGAGCCGCCCCCCCCCCTTCAATCTTTTGGGGCTGCTGGATACATTTCGAATTCTGGGCACTTGCAGAAAATAGCTGCCAAGATGCGCATAGCAAAGCATGAAATATTCATTTACCTGAAGACAAACTACCTTGCTCTATCCTTTTTTTCTGAGCAGGTAGGCATATTTTTTTTTTTGTGTGTGGGGTGGGGGGGAATTCACCAGCCTGCAGCCACTCACCAGTTTTTATTTTCTGCCTTGGGGATCTCTGTGGAGCCTAAAAACATTGATGCAATTTTTGGTCAATACTAGGCTTGCTTCCTTTTTTTTTTTTTAAATAAAGAAGGTAAAGCAAGTATCTATCAAGAAATCTTGATAGAGGAACATCCGGCCTGTAAAATATATACCGCAGATTAGGATTAGGAGAGTGGCTATTAATACCTGTTGAAACTAATGAATTCTGTAAATTAATTTTCCACTGCACTGCATTGCATTCCTTTAAACTGCCTGGAAATGCCTGGCAGTTGCCTATGAAAAATCCGTGGAGTCCTCTGGATGCAACCACAAACAACGCTCTGGAGCACGCGGGAACAGGGACAGGTACCTGCCTGCAACTCCTTAAAGCAGCCACACCTATCCCAGGATTGCACAGCAGCTGCAGAGCCAAAGATGCAGCTGTTTCAAAGAGCCGCAGACAGCGTCTGTCTTTGGGCTCCTGTGCTGCACAGCGCTAGTTGCATCTCTGTCCAAATTCTACCGCTGTGGGGAGAACAGGCAGCTTCTCCCGTGTTCCCAAAACTGTTTAGCTTTGTCCTCATCTCAAACAGGTGAGCCCACCACCACCACCTTCCTTTAGGTCAGTAGCCCCTCCAGAGCAGACGTGGCCCCATGCCATAAAAGGGAAGCACGAACCTCCTTTTATTTTTTCCCCCCAGCAGCATCATTCATTTCTACTTGGAATGGGCCTCTTTCCAGAAATCTATAGCTGCAAATCTAAACCTATGACTTGTTAGATTTATACCCCAGCTTCCCTTCCAGAGCAAAAAGTAATTCGATAGCAGCCTCTTCTCTAATGTTCCCCCCCACCCCTCCCCAGCAATTCTATGAAGGGCACCAAAGTCCTCCTTCTTCTGAATCAATGATATTTAAACATGTGTGAAGGAAGGAAGAGAGGCTGAAGAAATTAACGCTGCGGTCAAGAGCCTTGGAGAATCCTTCTGCTAAGGACTGTTTGAGTCATATTCGGTTGCCATGTTTTTTAGCTCCTAGTAGATCACCTCCATAATTATAAAAATGTCTTTTTTAAACAGGAGGAACGGGGGTCTGCAAAAGGGAAAGGGGGGTGCCAAAAAAATCAAGGGGGTAGTCGTGACAATGCAATCACAGCCTGTTTTAATGTGCTATCATCTTGCCTTTTTTTGATTCTCATATAGGCATTCTCAAAGCATTTAATATAGCTGCTTAACATTTTATACAGGTAGTCCTCGACCTGTACGACCAATCACTGAGCCCAAAATTTCTGTTGCTAAGTGAAACATTTGTTGAGTGAGTTTTGCCCCATTTTATTGACCTTCCTTGCCACCGTTGGTGAGTGAATCATTGCCTTGGTTAAGTTAGTAACATGGTTGTTAAGCAAATCTGGCTTTCCCCATTGACTTTGCTTGTCAGAAGGTCGCAAAAACTAATCACGTGACCCCAGGACTCTGCAACCTTCATAAAGATGCACCAATCGCCAAGCATCTGAATTTTGGTCACGTGACCATCGGGGATGCGGCAATGGTCGTGTGAAAAACGGTCATGTCACTTTTTTTCAGTGCCGCTGTCGCTTTGAACGGTCATTAAATGAACTGTTGTAAATCAAGGGCTACCTGTTTCTGTAGGTGATGACCAGCTTGAGCCTGAGGGTGGGATCAAATGTGATTTATTGTTTGGAGTTGCTAAGCTCCTACTAGAGACCTAAATCCAGCCCACCCCTCATGAATTCTGTTGACTTGTCTAGTGCCAGCTTGCCTTGAGCAGATTTTTGTTTATAGCTGTGGTGGTGAACCTGTGGCACCCAGAGGCCTCCCTTCGGGCACGTGAGCTGTCGCCCCATGCACATGCACACACGCCTCCCGCGAGTTGGGATTGGGAAAAGGCCCTCCAACCCACCCCCCGGCACTATACTTGTCTTTCTTCCCTCTCCCGAAGCACAGCTGATTGGCGCAGAAGAGGGACGATTGCCTGCGGATGGGGGGCATGCATGCGTGCGCTTTCAGCACGAGCACAAGAAAAGGTTCGCCACCACTGGTCTATAGGTAGCATGAAATATAAACTCATAATATTTTTGGACTCTGTCCTGGCTCCTGATTACTTGTGCCTGACAATATTTTTGCTTAAGTAGCGAGTCCAATATAGATATTACAAAATGTGGCAGTGATTTTTTTTTTTTAAAAAAGTGTTTACCCAAATTGGAGGGGGGGGTTCTTTCTTCCTCTTACTTATGGCATTTTGTACTTTCACTGTTTTGTTGACACTTTTTAAAATATATAGTCCTCAATTTATGACCATTCATTTAAGTTACGACAGCACTGAGAAAAGTATGACCAGTTCTCGCACTTATTTATTTATTTATTTATTTATTTATTTATTACATTTTTATACCGCCCAATTCCCGAAGGACTCTGGGCGGTTT
>JANHGC010004205.1:29342-39510 GCA_027560395.1 Boaedon fuliginosus | reverse complement strand
TAAACGTTTTCCTGAATGAAGATTCGTTTTCATCAGTTCTTTCGTCTTTTGGATGAACAGTGAGGCAAGGCCTTACAGTTCCCGAGAAGAAAATTTTCACATGCTATAATTTATGGATAACACGGCAGCACAGCTCCATCCTTGGGGAAGTGGCCTGCCGAAGGGAGAGAGCAGCAGAGGGATATTTGTTAATTATCAAGTCGCGGGCCGCTCCTTGAACGGAGCGAGATTTTTCCCAATCACGAACCTCAATATCTGCAACAGTACAAAAACGCCAGTCGAATGAACTCATTTCAATTTAGTAAAAAATGCAGCGAGTCCTCGACCGTTCCAACTTACGTATTTGACTATTATTTTGATTATTAGTATTTGAGTATTAGATTATTAGTATTGCTTATTAGTAACCTATGACTATCACTGTTGTATCTGGCCTTTCCTGCCCTAAATTCCCTTGTATTTTAGCTCAGCTGTTTTGCAGGGCAAAGCGAATTGCTATGCCTCAGCTGAGCTAAAAAACAGCTCACCCCCACTCGCCTGCCCTGCCCCTCACTTACGCAGGTGCACACTCCCTGCTCTGTGCCTTGCCTGACTAAGCTGCCTTCCCATGCGGTGCCTGCAGCCTGCACCCCAACTGAGCAGCCCTGAACTGCCTGCCAAGCCTGCAAGTCACCCCATTCCTCCCATTCCCATAGCTTGCTGTG
This sequence comes from Boaedon fuliginosus, assembly GCA_027560395.1. Classification (NCBI taxonomy): domain Eukaryota; kingdom Metazoa; phylum Chordata; class Lepidosauria; order Squamata; family Lamprophiidae; genus Boaedon; species Boaedon fuliginosus. The sequence goes on along the minus strand of JANHGC010004205.1, from coordinate 38,809 downwards.
CTGTCCTGCACTGTCCCCATAGCTTGCTGTGCCCTCCCGCACTGTCCCCTAGCTTGCTGTGCTCTCCCGCACTGTCCCCCTAGCTTGCCAAGCCCCCCGCATTGTCCCCATAGCTTGGTGTGCTCTCCTGCACTGTCCCTGTAGCTTGCTGTGCCATCCCGCACTGTCCCCATAGCTTGCTGTGCCCTCCTGCACTGTCCCTGTAGCTTGCTGTGCTCTCACGCACTGTCCTTGTAGCTTGCCAAATCCCCTGCATTGTCCCCATAGCTTGCCAGTTAGTGGTCATGTGACTGGGTGGGCGTGGCTTAGTGGTCATGTGATTTGGTGGCCATGACTTAGTGGTCATGTGACTGGGTGGAGTGGCTATGTGATCATGTGACTGAGACCACCCCAGTCACATGACCACATAACCACACCCATCCAGTCACACAACCACTAAATCATGCCCACTCAGTCACATGACCACTAAGCCACACCCACCACTAAGCCATGCCCACAGAACCAGTTGTTAAAAAATTTGAAACCCACCCCTGTATGTAGTCATACCTTTTAGGAGTCCCTGGTTTCAGCTGGTCCTTTCTATGCTGCTCTGGTGTGAAGGCTGATCCTGTAGGATAATTTGCAGACTCAAGTCTCTGTTAAGCCTGCAGTGATGCTGAGTAGCATCTTTGGCTTGTTTCTTTTCTTTTTTTAAAATAGTCTTTATTAAATATTTTAAAAGAAAAAACATGCAACAAAAATGACAAATAATGAAACAAATATAAAAAGCAAACATTGCCATAGTCTATCAAGACAAACGTTTTCCTTTCCCTCTATTTCTGAGTACATTATTAATACATTTTTCTAAAATACCTGTATATTTGCATAATTTCTACTCATATTTATGATTCTAGAACAACCTTATCCTCATTAATACAATTAATACATTAATACAATCCTTGCTCCTTTTTCTTTTCCTCTACTCTTCTGTGATTGTAGCTATCATTCAATTTCTCCGCTTTCTTTTCTTTTGCAGCCATGTATACCATGCGTCTCAACTTGGGTTATTTCTTGTAGGTTGTCTTTTCCATCGAGGTGAGCATTGCTGCGTGGCTTGGAGTGCTGATAGATGTACTCTGAAGTGCGTTGCAGAGGATCTTGGGGTTCAGCTTCTGGCTCAAGCACATTGCTGCATTTACTGCATTCTGTGTCAGAATATACAGCTCTCTCTGAGGCTTTGACTTTGGCTGTGGCAGCTGTTACTTCTTTATCTATGGCAATCCGCTCTAGGTTTACTTCTAACAGGGCTTTCTACATTTCCAAGGTTGCTTCTTGCTGCATTCTTTCAGCTTCTAACCATGCTCTCTCTTTTTTCAGGCTGCTCGTGCTTTTGCTGCTTCAGCCTTTGTGTCATAAACCGGCTTGTCTCCTGTGGTATAAGAAGGAGTCCAGGTGATGGATTACTTCTCAGTCATGCCCACTTATCAGCTGTTGCGAGTGTTCCTCCGTCATCCCGACTACAGGCAGCCTTCAAGAACAGGGCTGTTGTGTTGAGGCCTGACAAGGCCTTGGCACTTTGCACTGGCAATGGCAAGTGCACTACTGGCTGATGACTGTTTGGAAGAATTACAGACTTGAGATCTTGTCTTGTATGAAGATGCCCGGGTTTGTGACATGGTGTCTTCTGGAGGTGCTTACCTGTCCAGTGGCTGCTGTATGGCCGTATGCAAGTAGCTGCATTGGCAGAGTAGCAGGTCTCTGTATAGTTGTTACCCTGGTTCTCAATTTCTGGGTAGCCACTGTTTCACTGTTCTGTCCTCACTACATGTTAGTCCAGGTGCCGCTTGACATGCAGCTAAACCCACCTATCCTCCAAAAAATCAGACCGTGTGTGTAGATCTGAATGCTTTATTGAAAGAACGATGGTGTGTGTGTGAGATGTGGGTTTGTCCTTAGATGACCATGTGCCACAGATTAAGATGGATTCTTCTATGTGCTTTTGCCTTCCCAGATGCTAAAGAAAATGGAGTCTGGCTTCCCAGCATGCACTTGTTTTGAGAGCGTGGGCTGATAGGTAAGGAGGTTGTGTCAACTTCAAACAATATACTTGGTATTGGTCTCTTCAGCCACTAGATAGGGCTAGGAAGCAACAACAATATATAAAGATCGTATTTTGGGACATATTTGTCCCTCTGACTACTAGTTGGGGCTAGAGAGCAATAACCGTATATAAAAGTTATATGCTGGGGCATGACACCGACCTTGATGAATATAAATCACTGGGACCTGATGTATTACATCCCAGAATTCTGAAGGAGCTGGCAGATGTTATCTCAGAACCATTGTATTGTATCTTTAAAAAAATCTTGGAGCATGGGAACTACGAGAGGATTGGGAAAGAGCTGATGTGGTTCCTGTCAGTATGTAAGCAATTATGAGCTGGGATAGACATAAGAACAAGTCAGCCAATGGGAACTGTTTGGTGACTAAAAACAGTACCTGTTGTGAGCCATGCCAGATGGCTTGGAGACTGGACAGGGCTTAGGGTAACTGCCTCTGTAATATATTGCTTCTGTGCTTATCTATCTATCTATCTATCTATCTATCTATCTATCTATCTATCTATCTATCTATCTATCTATTTATTTTATTAGATTTATACCCCGCCTCTCTTCCCTGGTCAAGGGGAACTTGAGGCGGCTTACAGCAGAGATTAAAGCAGCAGTAAAACATAAAAGAAAACAGTAAAATAATAATAAAATCAACCAATCATACACCATGCAAACAAACACTCTTCCGGGGAGATCATCAATTCCATGCCTGCCAACAGAGCCAGATCTTCGTGGCTCTGTGGAAGGCCAACAGACTTTGGATGGTTCGGATCTCCACAGGTAGCTGGTTCCAGAGGGCCGGTGCCGCCACAGAGAAGGCCCTTGACTTGGGACCCGCCAGCCGACATTGTCTAGCTGACAGGACCTGTAATAGGCCAACTCCTTGGGATCTTACTGGGCGCTGGGAGGCATGAGGTGGCAGAAGGCGGTCTCGAAGGTATCCTGCTCCTAAGCCATGTAGGGCTTTAAAAGTTGTCACTAGGACCTTAAATTGCACCCAGAAGACTTGGGAGGCAGTGCAACTCATGGAGGAAAAGTGTTATATGGATGCACTGAGGTACACCCTTTATCATTCAGCGACCATATTCTTCAAGGGCAGCCGCATGTAGAGCGCATTACAGTAATCTAGTTGAGAGGCAACAAGGGCATGAGTGCCTGTAAGAAGAGCCTCCTGGTCCAAGAAGGAGGTCCACAACCAGAGGATTGTGAGTTCTAGTCCCATTTTAGGCACGAATATCAGTTAGATGTGATCTTGGACCAGTCACTGTCTCTCAGTCTCACCCACCTCACTGGGTTGCTGCTGTGAGGAAAATAGGAGCAGGAACATTAAGTGTGTTCACTGCCTTAAGTTACAGTATTTATAAAAAGCAGGGTAAAAATCTAAGGACACCAAAAACAGTGGAATATGAAGGTCATGAAACACACTTCTTACGGCTCATGCTTATGTTGACCTCCTTTCTCCTCCCTTTATCAAAATGAAGGATTTACAAGATCAGCTAATCTACTGCCACCCCTTCCTAGAATTAATTTTATCATAATGAATGGTTTAAAACCATTCTTTGGTGATGCATGATACATGTTTTTTTCAAATCCAACATCTGTCAAGGAGGGGAGATTCCTTTCTTCATCTGTAGGGGGCAGTGTTGCTCTCTTTTTAAGGGCAGATTCAGCAAGAAAAAATGGCCGCAATATGGATTTGATTATCGGTATGTGGATTGTTTTATGTAAAGATAAAGCTCTCTGGTTAATCGGGCTTACTCTCAGGTAAGGGTATACTTACTGATGCAGGGTTCAATATCTCTAAAGCACCTGGGAGCAGAATAAAAAGTAACAGATGGAACTACCTAAGCAGGGGGTTGGACTAGAAGACCTCCAAGGTCCCTTCCAATTCTGTTATTCTATTTTGTTCTATTCTACCTCCAAGGTCCCTTCCAACTCTGTTTTTGTGTATTTTATTCTCATCCATAGAGAACTGGCTTAACCTCACCAGCCCTAATACTGTACAGTACCAACTTGATTTATAAAAGGTTTTATTTTGGGGAATGAGCTAGCTCTACACTGGAACAAATAGCTGTCTTACAACAGATTCAGTGGTATGAGAACTGCAAGGCAAATGTTTCCTCTTGCTTTACCTTTCACTGATGCTACGTCAACAGGAAAGGGTTACCCAAGGGTTATCTCACTTGACTGTAATAGTGTCTGGGTGGCTGAAATTCACAGTTCGTAAAGGTTGCCCAAGGATGTTATGGATGACATAAATATCTTCAAAATCAAAAGGATCAGTTTGCCAGGTGGTCAGCAAAGATGGCAGATGACTTAACAAGCGAAGGGAGAGCTACTAACGTCCTATTTTGGGATCGGTCTTCTCCAACAAGAGGGTATGTATGTGGTCCACTTGGCCACCATGAAGAGCAGAAAGGAAGCTTATGATTGATAAAAGCGAATTACAATACATTTAAGCTTTGAATGAGTCTAATCTCCAAGCCAGATGAATTCTATCAGAAAATACTCAAAGGGGCTTGTTGATGGTCTCACTAAATATCCTCGTATAATCTGAGAAACCTTGAAATTACCAGGTAACTGGAAAACAAAAAATGTCTTCAAAAAAGGGAAGAAAAAAGCAGAGAGACAAGCCATCAGTTGAACCTTAAATACCTGGAAAGATTCTGCAACAGGTCATCAGAGGAAGCGTTTAATCTGTAGCATAGAAGACAGAAGAAGAAATGGCATTTGAGTTTGTGAAGGGATGTCACACAGAAGAACACTAAACCCAGTTGACTATTCCTTTAATAAGCAAAATACAGGATCAGCTTCTAAAGTACAGGAAGATGCATTTAGTTGAATGTTAGGAATGACTCATCTGGATCCCTTTCGGTTGGTATTCAGGCCTGGATATAGCAATAGCAATAGCAGACTTATATACCGCTTCACAGTTTTTTACAGCCTTCTCTAAGCGGTTTACAGAGGCAGCCTCTTGCCCCCAACAATCTGGGTCCTCATTTTACCAACCTCGGAAGGATGGAAGGCTGAGTCAACCCTGAGCCTGGTGAGATTCAAACTGCCAAATTGCAGGCAGCAGGCAGGCAGAAGAAGTAGACTGCAGTACTGCACTCTACTACGCCACCATGGCTCATACTAGTTACCAGTTTGCTTCTGGGTCCAATTCAAGGTGCTGTTTTTGATCTTTAAAGCTCTACATGCCATGGGGAAAAGTTATATTAGGGACCACCTCAATAGTGGTCTAGGTTGAGGTCTACCTGTAACACATGTGGAGGCTACTCCTAAGAAACCATTTACCAGTGCCTGTAGTTCTGAAAATTATTCATCTCTGGGTTAAACTTCCTTATCTACGAACAAATCCTACCAGTTGTAGGTTTAAGGAGGATGCCTAAGCTGGCAGGCAAAGCCATCTGCAGGATCTAACACTTTCGTCAACATGGCACATAAGCCCCGCCCCTTCTATATATGTGCACTGTGTGTACTGATGTGTTTACTAAAAGGACAATGCTTGCATTGCATCAATGTGATGCTGTTTTCATTATTCTATCCCTGTGCATGCAAACATATTCATCATATGGGTCCCATTATTAACATGAAATAGATTATAGCAGGTGGCTAAAGGTAAAGGTTTCCCTCTTTACCTTCAGAACCATGGTGGTGCAGTAGTTAGAATGTAGTATAGCAGGTTAACTCATTGCTCACTCCAGGAGTTCGATCCTGACCGGCTCACGGTTGACCCAGCCTTCCATCCTTCCAAGGTCGGTAAAATGAGGAGCCAAATTGTTCGGGGCAATATGCTGACTCTGTAAACCACTTAGAAAGGGCTGCAAAGCACTGGGAAGCAGTATATAAATGCAAGTGCTATTGCTGTTGTTGGTGCTTTCCCCTCGGCTCTAGAGGCTGGTGCTCATCTCTGTTTCTTAGCCGAGGGAACCAGCAGTGACCACAAATATTTCTGTGGTCATGTGGTCAGCAGGAGTATACACCAAAGTATAGACCAAAGGAGTGTGGAATGTTGTTATCTTCCCGCTGAAGTGGTACCTATTAGTCTACTTACAATTGCATGCTTTCAAACTGCTAGGTGGGCAGGAGTTGGGGCAAGGATGGGAGCTTACCCCATTGTGTGGTGCTTGGGACTCAAACCTGGCCTGTCAGCTTTCCAGCTGAGCATCTTTAACTGCTGAGCCATTGCCCCCCCCCACACACACACACACTATAGGTGGTTAGAGAGAGTTTAAAAGGCCCATTCATATTTGACACATGCATGTCATAACTCCCCCCTCCCCACCTATAAATGGGCTGAAATGTCAGGGGAACCTCAGACTCTTCGTTTCAAGGCTTCCAGGTTGGCACACTTTATGGCTGGGATGCCCTTAGAGGCGAGGGAGAGAAGTCAGAAAAAGTACCATCATCCGAGCTTTGAACTTGAGTCTTTCGCAGCTGTAATGTGGCTGTCGTATATGATCATGCTGCTGTTTACCTAGAGAGCACTTCCTGATGATTCAAACCACTTCACCTACTTTCTCCCTACTTAGGAGTAACCAAACAAAATATTTGTTTGCCTTTGACTTCTTTTGAAGATGATTATCAGCTATCCTGGTTAATGGTTCTTACAAGAATTTATATGGTCGCCCAACTCATTCATGGTCATTCTGGGCAGCTTATAGAAATAAAACCCCAATACAAACTCCAAAAAACCCTCATCCCCCCTAACCCATATCACCCTGGGGTACCAAAAGTTCTTCAGGAACTTTTAAAAGAGTATCATGTTGGGGGCCAATCTTATTGCTGCACGGATTATGTTCAACAAGGAGGGAATCACCATGGAAGAGAGGAAACCACCCATCAGATGGTCTCTTTAAGAGAGGGGACTCATAACATGCCCTACCTCCCTGGTTAGGTAGATACAACTTGGGAAAGGCAGTCCTTCAAATAACTTGGCCCCAGATCACGTAAGGCTTTATAAACAACCAACACCTTGAACTGAACTCAGGAGCAAGTTGGCAGCCAATGCAGCTCCCACAAGAGAGGTAACACATGTGCAAATGTACAATGGCAAAACCATGTAGGCCACGGCGTTTTTAACCCATTGAAACTTCTGGATACTTTTCAAGGCCAACTCCATGTAGAGCGCAATGCAGTAATCAAGCAACAATTGGCCTTGTTTTACTAGATTTAGAATATTGTTGATCAAAGTCCAAATTTTGGGCTTCTGCTTGAAGCCCATCTTCAATAGCAGCCCCTCTACAAATATTTAGCTTTGGTCATTCTTTCCAACAACTCTTTGGCCAACAGGGATTTTTAGATTGTTAGCTTTTTAATGAAAACATGGACTACAGATGGCATGATAGCCAATATCTCAGGGGTTGCCACAAAGAAGAGAGGGGGTCAACCTATTCTCCAAAGCACCTGAGGGCAGGACAAGAAGCACTGGATGGAAACTAATCAAGGAGAGAAGCAACCTAGATCTAAGGAGACATTTCCTGGCAGTGGGGTGACTTGCCTCCAGAAATTGTGGGTGCTTCAACACTGGAGATTTTAAAGAAGAGATTGCACAATCATTTGTCTGAAATGGTATAGGGTTTCCTGCCTGAACACACTGTGTGTGTGTACTAGAAGAGCTCCAAGGTCTCTTCCAACTCTGTACTTCTGTTATTCTGTAGTGATGAACAAAGATGTGGGGAAAACCATTCTGTGAGAAGGATCAACCTCAAAACAGTTGCACTGCACACTATTTGGATCTGGTCAACTTTTTCTTGTGATTTGAGGACAAGAGCACCTTGACTGTCACGCAAGGAGCCAACCCACTTCCTATGCTACACAGCCGTGATCTTACGGTGCTTCTTGAGGTCACAAACCACATCTGACTTTGTTTTCTTCAGATGTTTTTCACCATGGTGCTCCTGTTCCAGCTCAACCAGAAATTCTGGGCTGAGAGGAAGCGGTGATTGCCCCCAGGGCTTCGAAGCACAAAAAAATAAGGAGTGTTTGATTTCCTAGCTTTAAAACACACAAACTAACCCAGCAAAAAAAAATAATGCACATCCCCATACCTAAAGCACCAAAAATGTAGCAATTAAGCAAATTAAAAATCCCGGAAACTGCTCCTTCTGCTTAAACTATTTTAGTTTATCTGTCTCTTTTTGTCTCAGCTTTATTTTACATCACGGCAAAGTGGGGATGAAGTTCTGAATCTCCCTCTAGGCTATTTATTGCACAAGATATGGCATTCAGTTTCTGAACTAGCCCTTTTTCTGAATTCTGAAAAATCTGTGGTGACCTGATTAAGGATGATGCCATCATGGGTCAAGGGGAACAAGGAGAAAGGGGGGAAACCCATATTTTTGGGAGGGTCCCTATGATCAAGCTTGCTTCAGCCAGGGCAATTAATTGTGGTGTTTGGAATTTTTTGGGCCAGATCCTGACACCAAAACACCAAGTGGCCAACTTTGCAAGAAACTCAGGACTGTAAAATGATTACCCTGTTATGGCAGGTCAGGTGGCTTTGACCTTGTCATTATATGCCTAATTTACCCTAAATTGCATTTACAGAACTCACATAATTTTAATTGAAGTTTTAAATTTCAGAGCTTTATTTATTTATTGCCAATGAAGTCGGTAGCTGTCTGACAACAGCAGAGACATCAGGCCTGTGGGTCAAGCATAATTCTGAGTCCTGGGATTAGACTCCTGGTTCAGATGCAGCCTTAATATGTGACCTGTTAGCTTCAAGCCTCCAGTTTGTATTAAGGGTGCATTTTGGGGTACCAGACAAAGTCCTAAGGAAATTTGATGGAATGGCCTCATAACCCGTTAGGTTTGTACATGGACCAAGTTGTGTCCTGTATAATAGTTGGGTAACTGTTTTAGCCAATGGTTTCATTGATGCTGGAATGTAATTTACCCCCTTTGCCTATAAAATTTAGCTATTGTTACAGCACTCTTTTGGGCAGTAGAAGTGCTGTATTCCAAGGAAACTTCCCCATAATCGTTACTACTCAGAGACAAAGTCTACCCAAGGAAAACTTTTATTGGAGAGATCATGTTGGCACATCCAAAGGAATTCTGAAACTACCGTTACCGTATTCCTTCCCCCAAAAGATTCTTAAACCCAACCCCCCCATTTGCACATCATAAATCACATTGTCCAATTACACTCCTGCACTGCATTCTTCTTTCGCCAGCTGCAGATCCAACAACCTTGACTTCAGTCAACTATTTGTTTTGACTTAACTCTCTAATCACTAATGCAAACTCCCCTCTAATTCCCACGCTGTAATAATGGCAGTTTAGAAGTAACGGGAAAATGGCTACACTATATAATACTTCTAATACTGACACTTGAGCTGTTAATTACCTAGTGGCCTGAAATAATGT
>JANHGC010004204.1:86687-103488 GCA_027560395.1 Boaedon fuliginosus | reverse complement strand
CCCCCCCCCCCCCCCCCCCCCCCCCCCCCCCCCCGGTCGGGAGAACTTGGGAGTTTCAGTATGTATTTCTCTCTTAATTACTGTTTCTTTCCTTCCTTTTTCTGACCATCACAGCATCTTATTAAACTGCAAGAAAACTTCTTTTGCCGAGTGTTTCTCTCAAGCTAAAGGATTAATCACAGCTGATAATTTCAAAACATAAAAAATAGAATGCTATCTATTTCCATAGCAATATGCCCATGATATTTTTCATTAACATTTGTTCATTAGCTCTTAAAATAGTATACAGAAATCTTTGTTGTTGTGAAATGAGACAGTTAGTATCACCTCCAGAGACCTTGCCTCCATTTCATACAGTTAGTAGATTTCAGGTTGTGATATTACTTTGGTGATGCTTGTAGAATTCCCTTGCTCCTATTGTTATAGCAAGATTATGACCTAATTTATGTAACACTCTATGTCATGTGATATTGTATTTAAAATCAGACCTTAATAAAAATCAAAAAAGAAAATCAACATTGTAGAAGTCATTATCTATTTATGGATCAAAACTGCAATCAAACTTCAAAACGTTGAAGCTTTAAATTGTTAAAATAATAGCAGTTAGAGATTAAATGGAGTTTCATAATTAAAATTCAATAGAGTATTATTAATTAAAATTATCTTAAGATACAAAGCTTTGGGAGAGTTGCAATCTAAGTGCTTCAGAGAGGTGAAATTAGAGAAAGCTGTCTTACTGAGCAACAGCGTCAAGCACTCAACAGTATACAGCAACCTTGGAATGTGCTGCCATGAGGTGTAGATCTGGCTATCAGCTTGGCTTGTTTTAATAAGCAATTGGACCAATTTATGGGAATAATGGGGATCCATGGTTATTAGCTTGAGGGCAATGTAACTGCTTGGGGAGGCCATCCATTAGGTGACAAGTAGGCTTCCTTCTGCAGTTGGTTGGCCACTGTAAAAACACACTGGTGGGCTTGATGGGTCAGAGGTCCGATCCAATAGGGTACTGCTTATATTCTTGAGATTAGATAATGGTCAATAGGAACCCTGGGGATTTTTAGAATGTATGGTAACCCTCACATACGGGCTACTGTGGAATTTATTTATTTAGTGTATGGCAAATACATGGACTTATAGTAGTTCAAATGTTAATGTCCAGTCCACCCAGCCATTCAAGACAGGGTGGTCTATGTTGAAAAAATCAGACATTGGGCCGCTGTAAGCTCTTAATGGACATTCGGACACAAAGTGATGGATATTTTATTGAGGACCACCACAGTCACACTGAGGGGTAGAGACAAGACCCCACTTAAACAATGAGTCCTGGAAGATGCCATGCTGGGTATGGATCCTGTTCAGAGTTGACCAATGCTGGTGAGGAAGGTCAAAACCTGGCACCTTTTGTGTAGGGTCAACTACGTAATTGCCTGTATCTCAGCATTCAACAGCCCGTTTGGCTTTCCACTGTGGGCTGATGTCAAAGTTGTTTTACAGCTATTGAGCAAGTGCCAGAAAGGGCTTCCTGGATTTAAGCCTGCCAATTGATAGATGAAGAAGATCAGCATGCACAGGAAGAAGTGGGTTCCTCATGTTTTATTTATTTATTTATTTATTTATTTATTTATTTATTTATTTATTTATTTATTTTATTAGATTTATACCCCGCCTCATTTCTCCAGTCAGGGGAACTGTTGTACTCCTTCACTAAGGCTTCCTGCCTTCATAGAGTTGGTGGTACAATGTGGCTCAAGACGGGGAGCCAGGAGTACATTTAATGCAACCGCTTATGATCCTCATTGTATCATTTAGTCTAGCATCGATCTTGCCAGTGTGGCAGCTATTAAACCAAACAGGGGAGCAGTATTCAGCTGTGGAGTAGACCAACTCTAGTGCTGATATTCTGAGAGTAGAGGCTGAGGCTCCCCAACTTGATTCTCTTAGTTTCTGGAGTAAGTTGTTCCTGGTATTGATTTTAGCAGATATGTTCTCTAGGTGTTTCTTAAAGGAGAGAGTCTGATCCAAAGTAACTTCGAGGTATTTAGGATGAGAATCATAAGGCAGTAAGTTGTTATTCAGGTAGGCCGTCGGGGTGGCATTGGTGAGTTTGCTGTTGAGATGGAAACAGGTGGACACCATTTTGCTGACTCTGGGTATGAGTCACCAGTCAGCAAAGAATTTTCCCAGGGACTTCAGGTCCTCAGAGGGGAGGCAGTCCAATATTTCCAAGTTTTTAGCTTGCACTGCTAGGGCCAGGTCAACTGCATATCCAGATGTATGTCCCCTTGTAGCTGGCATATCTGAAATATAAAGATTGAACTGTGTGGGTGCCAGTACAGAACTTTGTGGAAGGCCGTTGTTGAGTCTTCTTAACTTGCTAACATTGTCCCCCAAACCTGTGGAAGATGCAACCACTAACAGAAAAGAAACTGGTGAGGTATACCTAATCCCTCACACACTCGATTGCTGACTGCCCGAACTTATCTTTTTTCTAAGCAGTGGGGTATTTATCCTAACAAAGCATTGGGTTGTACTCAGCTAACGTTTTTGTATTTATTGTATTCTAAACCTGACAATGAGACTTGTATATGCCCCGTAGATATCTTTATAATTAACAATTATGCTAGAGACCAACATTTTGCTTTTGTGAGCACCAGGTTCTCTGTGAGAATGTTAGAGCCCCAGATACTATCTTCCTTGAACTGTCTATAGAACTACCTTATATTGAGATTATAAGAAGGACCTGATCAGATCAAAGGCTTGTCATGACATACATGACTCTGAGGAATGTACAGATCACGCAAAGACCTTGCAAGCTGTGCTGATCAATTCAAAGTATTGGTGTTGACTTAAATACGTTCTTCTAGGTTATATGCTTCATGGATATTTTTAGAGGTCTTCCTTCATGGCTCTTGACTAAGATCAATAAGACTGGTGTGTCTTAGAAAATATATTTTTTTTCATAAATGATCTCTTCCCTTCTGAGACCCATGTGGTTGGCTCCTTCTGGGACTCCTTTTAAAAGAGGTTTTTAAAATATACTTGCTATCTCAAAGTTTTCAATTTTCATGATATTATAGTCTATTTCCACAATTTAGCTGGAATATCAAATGATTTTATGACTGATAGGAATTTTTGCCATTTTGTATCACAAGGCTTTTGAAAAGCAGTGAATAATATCTTTAAAAAAATATTGTTTATTTCTTCTGTGTCTGTTCGTAGCAATATTAGAAGTAAGACATCAGAAACAAAAGGCTACTTTCTTACTTTCTACTTTATCCAATTAGGATATTGATTTTTAACTGTTTTAGCTGATGGACCTTGAATTCATATATCATATTCTATGTCATCCTGTTGTATTTTACACTGGTACATAAAATTGCAGCTATGAATCAAATTACAGAATAAAATGGGACCTGTAAGGACTGTTTATTATCATAAAATATTTTCTTGCAATTTTACATTGAACAGAGGTTGTTGTGAATAAATCTATATCTTTCAAAATTGCTTAATCATTATACATATGCTTGCATGGTTGTTTTATCCCTAATACTAATGTGCTATGAAATAAAGCAAATGGAAGTTTAATGGGATTTAATTTTTTTCCTCTACAGCAGTAGTATACTTGAATTTGATATTTATACAGATTTTTTAATATTAAGCAAACCAACAGACAAGGATGGTCTCCTCCCTACCTCAGCTAGAACTATAACTTGTAATTTATTTTTTTATTTATTAAATTTTTAACCTGCCTTCATTAGTTTATAAGCAACTCAAGGCAACACACATAATATTCCTTCCTCTTATTTTCCCAACAACAATCTATCCATTGTTGCAGATGTATATAAATGCATAATTTGCTTTATGCAGTCTCCAACTGCATAAAATCCCAACTTGCACAATGAAGACATTGAAAATTGTATAAGTAGTTTGATTGATTCACTGATTGCAATCTGAGGTTGTTTGTGCTTCACCTTATCAGAATTTCTTTCTAAGGGCATTATTTTCACATTGCTTCAATAAACTGCAATTGTACATATATCTACCAAATTCCTCTGACTCCTTGAAACTAAATTGGATTGGTTTAATTTTGCTTCAATAAAGTGATTTCTCAACCAGTCATAGTTATGAATGGATATATTTGGAAGCACTTCTGAGTTTTCATTTTCATACCATGTTCATTTTGTAGTGTGAATAATTATTGCTTGTTGCAGCAACACTGGGAAACTTGTCAATAGTGCCCTCCTTTATATTTATACTGTGAAGTTCAAATCCTTAACACTTCTCAAAGCATTCACTTTGTCTGAAAAAGGTAATATATTTTCAGTTTTGCATTCATGCTAGAATTGATTAAGAATATTCACCAAGATAACTTTGTAGACCAACCATCAGTAACTGCACAAAAATATTTTATTGGTTAAAAATAAGAAAGGTAAATAACTCATTTTTCAGTTTATCAGTATATTTTTATATCAATCAATTTCCTCTGTTCTCTTTGTGTAAGAGATGTATGTGATTTGTTCCAATCTCTTCACAAAGTTTGGTAAATTAGCAATAGCACTTAGATTTATATACTGCTCCACAGTGCTTTACAGCACTCTCTTACTGGTTGGCAGAATCAGCATATTGCCCCCAACAATCTGAGTCCTCATTTTACTGACCTCAGAAGAATGGAAGACTGAGTCAACCTTGAGCCAGTCAGAATTGAACTCCTGACAATGGGCCAAGTTAGCCCGCAAGGCTGCATTCTAATCACTGCGCCACCAGGGCTTTAGTGATCTATATTTAAAGCAGTTTACCTTCTTCACAACATGTCATGTGGTTTTCAAGTCATGGATGATTGTTTATTTATGCAATCAGCTTCCTGATGAAGATATTACACTAAAGATATAAACCTTTTTATTGATCCAGACATTAAAGGAACTCCTTCTGTATGCATTCCTGCAGGGAATTTCCAGGACACATCAACTATTTGTTAGTCAAGATAAGTCTCAGCCTTTTGTTGTTCCTCAACTTTTTACAAAATAAAAACTAATACTTTACAAAAATCACTATGGCAACTGAAAGCATGTGATTGAGCTTTAAATCTCTGTTGATCTTCCACTTGAATTGCATACATTTTAGTCTTTGTACTGAGGTACATTTTTTTTCCATTTCAGCAGATACATCATGAGTTCATCTGCTAATGATAATACTGTCCAAGAGAGGATTTTTTTTAATAAAAATTGTACTTCATTCCCAAATATTGACTTTACTAAAGCACAACAAACAGGAAGAATCAGTGTCTGTCATCATATGAGGTATTATAGCTATCAATTCTGCTATTTAAAAAAAACTGGTATCTTGAGTTTTAGCAGAATGAGTACATATCAAGCAACATTGAATTTAAAAACCTCACAAAGTGGATCAAGGTTTGCCATCAAAATGATTATAAATTATAGAGATATTTCTCTTAGTTTGCTAAGTACCATTGCTTCATTAGTGACTTTATCAACACATAAGAATAGGATTAAATTCATCCCTCTATGAGTGAATCCCATTGCTAGGTAACTACATAAACAGGTTTTTTTTTTAGTATTTGTAATCATCTTAATTTCGTTTGTAATGGGACATTTTTCATTTGATTTCTTTTCTTTTTGCTTTGCTCCCACATCATCATAATTTCTCTTCTTACTGATAAAATGTTTCTTATGATTTTTAGGTCAAGTCAGAGTGTGCTTTTCCAGATGCTTTCTCTGGTATCCAATGGGAGGATATTGGACATTTCATTGACCAATCATACTTCCAAATGAAATAACAATCTGTGGTCTGGGTTACAAGAATGCATCATTATTCACAAGCAAAATTACATTTTTGCTGTAATGGTTAAGGAGGGAGAAAGAGAGACCAAAACTGAAACCTGTTTATAAGAGTTTAAGCATTGTGATGCTCCTAGGGGATCTCTGTGGCATCTTGGATGCCTTAGCAGCCTGGCTGGGAATCACTGATTTAGGACATCTTTCCACAATGTGATTCTCAATAGATTCTTTGGACCTCAATTTCAGTGATTCCCAGCCAATCAGATGATCAGCCAGAATGGGGCTAATTAAACTAATTGAGCCATTATTTCTATTTTCCACTTTCAGCGGGATTTTTACATTTGGGGAACAGTTCAGGGGAAATTAATGTTGGTTTTCAGAAAAGCAGAGTATGGATTAAAATGATTATTTCATTGAAGGCATAATGCAAACCGCAAATGCAAGATTGTTTTTCTTCTCTGATTTGCTGGCACATGATCAAATTTGGGAGAGAAATTATAAAATGACATTGGCGATGGCTTATGAAGAGAATCAGCTCAAAATGCTTTATAGGTGGCACCTGCTACCCATGAGATTGGCAAAGATATTCCCGAATTTGAAGCCGAACTGTTGGAAGTGGAGTTCACCTCAAGGATCGTTCTGCCATATCTGGTGGACATGCCCGACAGCAAAGGCATACTGGAACAAAGTTAGGAAGTGGATATGGGAGATGATGCATCTTAATTTGGAACTTAGACCAGAAACTTTCCTATTCAGAATTTTACCAATTTTACCAATTAAATATGAAAAAAGAGTAATCTATTTAATTATACACCTAATAATGGCATCTAGGATTCTTTATGCACAATATTGGAAGTGCAATACCCTCCCACAAGAAGGACAGATGATTACGAAAATAATGGAATGTGCTGAGTTGGACAGACTATCATTAATGCTTAAGGACAAAGGGGAGACAGAATTTTATTTAAGTTGGGATGCATGGTATATATGGTTGCAAAAGAAAAGAAAGCAGAGATATTGAATGATAGTTATAATTATAAAAGAATAGAGGAAAAGAAAAAAAGTTGGGATTGTACTAATGAAGATAAGGTTGTTTTAGAATTATAGATATGAGTAAAAAGTAAGTAAGTATATAGGTATATTGGGAAAATGTATTATGTACACTGTATAAACTTCTATGTATAAAAACGTATTAATAATAATGTACTCCAGGAATAGAGGGAAAGCAAAATGTTCATTTTGATAGATTATGGAAATGTTTGTTTTTTATATTTGTTGGTTTGTTGTTGTTTGTGTTGTCTGTTTTTTCTTTTAAAATGTTTAATAAAGGCTATTTTTTTAAATAAAAAAATCAATCAGAGGCACACAGAATAGCCTGTTTTGTAAGAATCAATCAAATGGATTTGCTGAGATACAATATTATGTTCAGCTGTGTGATCTGGACCTCTATATATGGATCTTCAAAATCCATCTGGAAACACATCTCCAATATGAAACTGCATCACACTTATTTAATTACTAAATGTACATCAACAATTTAAATAGATTATTGAAAACACAGTGGTATGCAAAATAAAAATGCATAAGTATAAACTGCATAGATTTGCTAAAGTTTTTAGAAAACACTAATTTCATATTGGTCTCATAAAAATTGATTTATATGCCACATTGATCTAAAAAGTAGTTAAAAACTAATGCATTGAATTGCATTTTTTATTTATTGTTTAATATCAAATTTATATAACTGTCCATCTCATTAGTATGACTCTGGGTGGCTTACGGTAAAAATATTATTATACTTTTCGGGTCAAATGTTGTTCTGTCAGCTAAAGAAAATCTTTTTCTAGATTGAAGTATAAATTAAACATGATAGGGATATAAGAAACCAGGTTCTAGTCTGGGTCAAATCAGCCACAATAAAGTTAAACAAATTGAGTTATATCTGTAATTCCTCATTTTAAAATCAATTGACACATCGTGCTTCATTTTTAACTTGGTACATGCAGAGCTATGTAGGAATATCTGATTTTTATCATTATTGTATATTCATGTTAGAGAGTTAGCTTGGTGTATTGAAGAGAGGCATCAGGCTAGAAACCAAAAGACCTTGAGTTCTAGTCCTGTGTGGAGCCATCTAGTTGACCTACATCAGTCACTGTCTTTTGGGAAGGATGCAATGACAAACCACTTCCAAAAATGCTGCCAAGAAAACCGGAAGACAATTCCAGGCAGTCTCTATAAATAGCAATGATTCAAAGGTATATAAATATTCATGTTGGGATAAAATAAACAGGTTTTATTATTTCATGATACCTTCTTCTACTAAGTGTTTTACTTATATTTTAGTATTTCCTCAGTTTTCCTCACTTTCTATTCACTGTTTCTTTTATAGCATGGTAGAATGTAATACCAGTGTACTGTTTCATACGGAACAAATTGGATGCAATGAGGCCTAAATCAATCTTTTTTTATCTTCTCTGAAACATTGGATTCTATTTCCATTGCCTCACAAATATGAACTGATTCATCAGGGACCCTGGAATACAAAATGTTGTATGGTCCACCATGATCACCAAAAAAAGTTATGATCCACCAAGTCTAAAATGTAGTTTATGTAGCCATTTGATATCAAGGTTGAAAAACAAATCTTATCTTCCACCAATTCTTCTGGGACCCAGTTTGCATTTCCAACAGGCTCTGCAGTGGCCATATGCATTCATGAAGCCCCATCACCATGTTCAACCATCTCCAATGAGTCCTCTAATGCCCCAGAAAACAGACTCCCTGTGCAAAGTATGTTTCCAGAAGTTCAGCACAAATCCTGGCATTTTGGCAAAAGGAAAGAGCTTATCTGTAAGAAGTCAAAGTTTAACTAGCTTTCATTGTTGCAATTTATGTGACAAAATATATGTGTTTAAGGATTACAGATGGTTGTGATCTTACACATCACATTTTTGGAAATTTTCAAAAGATTAGAGTACTACTTTTGTTACTTTTCATAGCTGTACTTGAAAAAAGATAAGAGGTGTGCTTAATTCTTTTTCAGACAAGAGAATGTAGGTATGCAAGATCATTCATTGTAAGTACAGGTAATCCTCAATTTATAATGGTTAGTTAACAACTGCTCAAAGTTATGATGAATTTCTCCAGAGCTACTTATGACCTGTTTTCAGAGTTATGATGGCTGCCTTTTATTCAAAGGTGGCAAGTTCTGACAGGTTCTGGAGAACCAGTAGCGATAATTTTGATTGATTCAGAGAACCAGTAAATACCACCTCTGATTGGCCGGCACTGGCAAATACCACCTCTGATTGGCTGTCAGCATAGCCCCGCCCACCAAACCATGACCACAGAACCGGTAGTAAAAGTACCACCACTGCTTTTATTGCCTTTTACCTTTATGGCCATTTTCAGTGTCCCACAATCAAGTGACCATGATTTGTGACATTTTTTATGGCTTCCAGTGTTTACTTCCAGTAAAGCCACTGGGGGGAGGGGAGGGAGGAGAATGGATTTGCTTAACGACCATTGTGTTCACTTAACAACCATTGTAAAAAAAACTGTTATAATGTTGAATCCAGTCATGTGATGCCTCAGCTTACTATCACAGTGACTCATGACTGTAATAGAAGGTATATAAAAGAAATCTAATTGGTGGTCATAACAAGCACCAATTTTGAATTTCAACATCAGATTAAGCTCAATCCCTTTATCCACCAGCCCATTTCCTGTATCCAATTTTTGACGCATGGACTAGAGAAGATATCTTCTCAGCCAGAACCAGGTGTTCCTAGCCTAGTACTATCTGGATGTGTTAGCATCACAACTCCCCAAAGATAGCTGACTGGAGCTGGTAGCCGACAGTTGGTGTTATCCACTATTACACAGATTAGTAGAGACAAAAATTTACAATCAGTTCTTTCAGAGAACTCTGTGGGTAAAAAGCAGAAATAAAGCAGACAATTGGATAGGTTTTCCTGGGGAAAAAGAGGGAGGGGAGAATTGTCCTTAAGGCTTTTACAGCAAAATAAGGCATCTGCCCTAGATACTAGTATTAATTAAACCAAGCAGTTCTGCAGCTGCTGAAAGCATCTCTGGAAAATTAATTAAAATTTCACTTGAGATAAGTTTTTATACAGAAGGCTAAGTGGAAATACACACACACACACACACACACACACATGTAAATCTGGTATATCTGGATTATTTGCAAATTGAGGTCAGGTTGAATAATACATTTTCTCCTTTAGTCCAGCCTGTCAGTAGAAAATTCCAAATTAGGGTCAGCATATATTCAACCGTAATGGCCTTGGCAGTTGTTGGCATGCTGAAAAACCATTGTAAGGGACATTTGCTTACAGAAATGGCCCTCCTTGAATCAATGAGGCAGGCACATTAATAAGTACTAAATTTAATAAATAAATAAATACACATCTTCCAAGGGAAGTGTTGCTGGAAAAGCCTTCAAAATGGCCACGTTCTCCACCTTTGGGATAATGCCACCCCTTCCATAGGGGGAGAAGCAGCACTTTGATCATGTCTCCTGCAGCTCTGGAGAAAGTTGACCTTGACAGACCTGAAGGAACTGCTGCCTAGGCAAAATGGGCTGAAGCATTTTTTAAAAGTTGCTTAAAGCAGGTAGTGGCTCAGGCAGAAGCCTCCAAAACTCATTGAACCATAAGAAGAAGGAGAAGGAGACACAGCACAATCAGACTTACAAGTTTCTGTTATTATAGCCTATTAATACGCTATACAATCTCAACAAAAGTAGTTGCAGCCTTGCTGTGAAGTGGATTTCCTAATCAGGCCTATCCAGCGGGACTAACATTTGTCTTCCACTTTGGATTGTGTAAACAATTTCTGTCAGCTGATCTGTGTAGCAGGCCACAGCTAGTCCTCATTTAGTGACTGCCTCGTTTAGCAACAACTTTGCAATTACAGTGGTGATGAAAAGGTAATTTTGCAACCAATCCTTATGTTTACAATCTTCTAAGTCTGTAAAGAAAAGCTGAAGTAAGATCCTAAACACAGCCATGGTTTCACTTAGTAACTGCTTCCTAAGGATTGAGCTGGTAGTCCCAATTATGGTCTCTAAAGAAGGACTACTTATACTTGGGTACAGAAACTGAGGGTTGTTTCTAGATAAACATCCATTACAGAATTGCCATGGCTCATTTGTTCACTTTCTTAATGAGCTATAATCAATGACATTCTTCTTGGTAATCCTGTCCTGTCTTCCCATGCTCTCAACCTTTTTTTTAAGTACCAAAAAAAATATCAATCGATAAGGCAAGAAAGATTGCAGCTGAAACATGTTCAAAGTGTGGATTGAGAAATTGGGGATTGAGTACAGATGGCAAATATGCATGCAGAATTCTCCTACTTTTCCTTATTGTTCATAAGGTGTTTTCTTTTGCAGTCATTTGTTTGCCTACAATTCATTCTTCCCATAAAGAGCATAATCCTTTTTAATATAAAGCTTGGCTTAAGTATTTGAATACATTAAGCATGGACTCTCTGAAGTAATACCAACTATTTAATTGTTGCTTTTAACCCAGAATGTTATAAGGTTCGTTCTAACACTGTTAATGTGAACATGAATTGGTACCAACAATGACAATATGTCATCATTCAATAAGAAATTATTTATATTATGTTTATCTTAAATATTAGTATAGCCTCTTTTAGCTATCTAGATGCCTAAAATAGCAATATTATAAATCAGCATCCACAGAAGAGACCAAAGCATTCATGAAAGAGACCTAAAAAAAAGATGGATCAATGACATTAGCAAGTATTGCGAGCCCAATTGGCAAAAGAAAGCTCTGGAATGTATTGGTTGGAAACATGTGGAGGCCTTCATCCTGCAGTGAATAGACAATGGCTAAGACGATGATGATAATAATATAACAATAATATATAATAATGATTATAATATAATAATATAGTAATAGAGTTGGAAGGGACCTTGTATGTCATCGAGTCCAACCCCCTGCCCAAGCAGGCAACCCCCTGCCCAAGCAGGAGACAGTTTTAATCAAATTGAACTGCCTAGCTGCCGACCTTAGAGGTATGCAAGCCCAACATCTTACCATGTGAGCCATCATCTTGTTACCGATGATGATGATGATGATGATGATGATAAATAAAAGGGGGAAAAGAAAATCAACTATTCATTAATAACTCAGGAAATAGTCTTAATCAGACAGCTATAGGTAAATATCAATGAATGGCAACATATAATGCTTAGGAGAAGAACATTTCACAATCCAGAATGAGTCACAGAAAAGGCTGTTATGCCTAGATACCACCTAAAAAATCTTTTAAACCAGGATGCCTTTGATGATCTTTAGAAGGAAGTATAGATGATTTTTCAGAAATCTTGATCCCAAAACTTTTAATTCAAAACTGGCAAATCTTATTGAGCAATCTGGCTGTCCTATTCTGAATAAGCTATAGCTTCTCAGTTATTATTCAACATCAGCCCAAAGGAAAAAATGTGCTGTATTTCTTTAAAATAGAGATTATGGATAAGAACCTAAGAAAAGTCCTGCTGGACCATTTCCAAGGCTTTTCTAGCCCAGAATAATAATAATACCCTCCCACTAATTCTCCAGAAACTGCTATTGTGAGATAAATGTAATAAATTTAATTGATGTATGGAAGGTCAGAGAGACTGCAAACTGCTGGTAGTTCTGATTAAGGAAAAGGGCATCCTCGTATTTTTTCCTTGGCCATTTAATAACTGACTGAATGTAAACCACCATTTTCTACCATTGAGAATTTTTCTGAAATTATTATTTTTTTAATTGAAAGCAAATTGGGAACCAGTTAAAATACAGAGCATTTGTTTTAAACTCTACTAACATATAAGTTGTATTTATGAACTCAATGGCGCAGAGATTATTGGATGATGAAAAATTGATTCTGAGAGTTTATATACACATAATACTAAGGATGTGGTGTCCTTGAGACAGGAGACAAATCTGTCAGTCTGGAAATAACAGCTCCCACGATGTTCCTTAATAAACTATTGAGGTGAACGTTGGTTGTATAAATCGCCTTCTAGTGTAGAACCACTGGCACTACTTTTTTCTTTATAGATCTATAAAACTGCAGAATTATATTTCCGAATATTTTCCTTCTATGAATCTTGTCTTGTATTTAGTAACCTAGCACATCAAGGCTATTGGAAGCAATAAACAAATGAATTGAACTGAATCCTCCAGTTCCCAAACTTCTGCAGTCTTATTAAGTGTTGTTTCATTTCCTCCAAGATTAGTTGAAGCATGTAATTGTGCAGAAGTTAAATGAGCTGAGCAGTTTGATCCTCTGGCATATAACTTTAATAGTGACAACAGAAATGCCACTCCTTCGGGAAACATTCTTTTCCCACAATTATAGGTAGGCTGCAGGATAAGAAAAGGATTTTAACTATATGCAAAATATTTCAGAGAAATGCAATTAGGGCTCCTCTGATATAAGGAGATAAGGTGATTGTGTTCTTGGCATGAAAGCACATCCAGGTCTTATCTTTCATTTCTGGAATTCTTTAAGCCTACTTTGTTAGTCTATACAATTGTGACGCCAAGATAATTGAGTCTCTCAGTAATACTAAGTAGCCAAATTTACAGCATAGCAAGCACATCAGTCACCGATAAATGTGTATATTATCTGTTAAGGTAGCATCACAGAGACAGCAGCAAACTGTAAAACCAAGTAACTCCAGCAGCATTGGGATATGTGTGTGTTTTTTGTTTGTAGGTAGAGACAACATCTTATTGTTTCAATCCTAAAACATAGTCTATCTGGGGAGCTCAAATTCTAGTTGCCACCTGGATCCACTCTTATTGTGATACTCAGCAAATCTTATTTTTGCCACTTCATTCATCATTTTGTCTACTCTTATAGAGACAACAGCTGAATCTTGACAGGAAGGTTGTGGCCAAATCAGCCTAGAAGGCCAAATAAGCATCTCTCTGCTTTTATCCATTACCAGTCACCTGACTTTACCTCCCCAAAAATGGATGGTGAAGCATAACCATTTTTTTAATACCATAAAGTAGTTGCTGGAATTAAGGGAAAACTTTATTTTAACATCAGCAGAGTTAACAGTTACTGGTCCCTCTCTCACTCATCATGGACAGTATAGGAGATTAACATAGAGTCAGTCATGGAAGAAAAGGTATTTGGACAGGTATATTTGCCCCATGGTTAAATGAAAAGGGAGAAATCCCTTTCAGAAACCTTTTATGACAAATAACTGTAGGACATAGATGACACAGATGACCCTTGATTCTGGTTGCATTCACATCTTCTGTTTAAAGAGGGCCCTTATGTACCCTGACATGATGGGTTTATTATGAATCTTATCTGCATTCTTGCCAAATTCAATTTCTATACAGCCATACTCCTGTTAGCATTTGCAAATAGAACCACTACTGTTTAGGACTTCACCATGTCTAAATTCAGCCCTGGATTAAGTAATACTTTATCTCAGTGAAGATTAGAATGAGTCAATAGAACTAAGCTTCAGACATCATTACTTTCAAATAATTATAAGCTGTTTGTGAAAAGCATCATAACTGTGTTCCTCATTTATCATGCTGCTTAATAGAATTTTTATTAATACAGGGAGAAAAACACCTGTAATATTTCTCATTCTTTTCTCATATTAGCCAGTTAGGTCTTCATATTTCTACAGATAAATGTCTGCCGAGTAATCATAAAACTTTAAAAACAGAATCACAGAATGACATAGACCACTTAGGACAACTTAAAGCATAGGTTGATATTTTTATTAAAATAGAATTTATCTTCTTACATACTGAAAACACTAGACTAGACCAATAGCTCCTATGCCTTGCATAAAGTTGTTTAATGTTCATTTTGATCAGGGGTGAGTTCCTACCGGTTTGCTGGATACACGGTTCATGGGCGCGTGGCACAGCTGTTGGGTCAGATTGCTTGCAGAACACCACGAAGATTTCTAAGTCAATTGTGCGCAATGCGCGTTTGACAGGCGATTGGCAAACGTGCCCACGAACCGTGTAACCAGCGAACCAGTAGGAACCCACCGCTGATTTTGATCAAGGAATCTCAGCAGATTTACTGTCATTTGCTTTTGTTTTGATTTCTTTTCTAAGACACATGTCTTAGCATAATGGAATGGGCATTATGATGAAACTCTATGCCACTCATCCATTTTTACTTGCACCAAAAAGCCAAATATGGATCTATCTCTAAGGAGCTGTCAAGATTGTGCCAAGATCTCGAAAGACATTTTATTCATCTTCCATGACTTTTCATGACCATGATGCAAGATTTCTTTGAACTTATTTTCTGATACCATTTCCAGTTTGTCTGTGTGTATTTTGTGTGTGTGTACATATATACAATTTTTAGATAAATAATCAGTCAGGAATTATCAAAAGCCCTATCTGAGCATTCTCCTCAACTCCTTCATGTATTCTCACATTACAGAGGTACATACCAATTTATACTTCCATTGGGGTGATCTGTGTGAAATGATCTGGAATTATGGTAAGAAGAAGATAGCTTTATTTATGCTCCCCTTACCACAGTTAAACATGTGAGGAAAATGCCCAAGTCACACCGAAAAAGGAGTTGTCCCACAAGAAGACTTTAACATTGTTGCAATCAAATCTGTAAATAAAAATTGTGATTTGGTGACCATCAACTTGTGTTAATAGAATTCTGCTCTTTTTTGGGTAGGCAATTATTTATCTTGCTGCTGTTTTTCTTTTGTTTGTATTGTCTAATGCTTCTGTTTTAAAAAATAAAACATGTTGGTGTGGTTTCAGAAGAGTGGGCTCTGTTATAAGAGCTCTCAATGACAATGCAGAAAAAAATCTTATTTTAATCATCATTGCTATTTCTTTCAGTGACGTGCTTTCTGGTATTATTAATCCAATTTCTATAATTTTAATTACCAAAATTCAATATTTGCCAGAGCACAGACAATACAGTTTCACTGTTGATAGAGATGAATATGATTACAGAGCTAGGTTTAGATATTCATTTCCCCCCATCAAAGATTAATATGAAATCAGAATTTACACATAATATATAACTGATGGTCCACAGATGTCTGGGTCATATTTTTGACTCCCTTGCTATGTGTTTGCTGTTCTAATAAAAGCTGATAAAAATGGATATAGCATTACTTTCAAAGTTCATACACATTAACTATTAGATGTGATAAATAATGAAAGATTTAAACAAAACATTTAGTGGAAGAGAATATTTGAAACTCAGGATTGAACTGGTATTCTTTGAGCATAATGGATATCCTGCAGTCCAGGGGTGGGCTGCTACTGGTTCGTCCAAACCTAATTTTATGGCCATTTTATGGCCAGTTCAGCGAACCAGCAAATCCCATCCCTGGCTGGCTCCATCCACCCACCTTCCCCTCCCAGGACTCCCTACTTGGTCTGTTTTGGATCCCAGGTAAGTACAGAAGCTCGGGGAGGGTGAAAAGCAGGCCTCTGGGAGGCTCTGGAAGGCCAGAAATGGGCCCGTTTCTAGCCTCCAGAGGGCCTCCGGAGCCTGGAGATAGTGTTTTCACCCTCCCAGAGGCTTAAGGAAAGCCTCCAGAGTCTGGGGGTGGCAAAAAAACAGGCATCCTGGGCCCATTTCCAGCCTCCACAGGGCCTTGGAGTGGGGGGAGACTGTTTTTGCCCTCCCAGAAGCTCGAAGAAAGCCTGGGGAGGCCTTGGGAGGGTGAAAAAAAGGTCTCCCAGAAGTTCCAGAAGCAGGGGTGGGTTTCGACCAGTTCAGCCCAGTTCAAGCGAACTGTTTGTTAAGGTCGGGCCAGTTGTAATGAACTGGTTTGGTCAGTTTTTGAAAATTAAATTGAGGGGGCCTCCCACCTGCTTGGATGCTATAGCTACCTTTATTCGCTCTGTTTGCAACACAGCTGATCGGCATGGCAGTGCGTTTCAGCTGTTTTTCTGCCTAGGGGCTTCTGCAGGAGGTTTGTT
>JANHGC010004204.1:60083-72291 GCA_027560395.1 Boaedon fuliginosus | reverse complement strand
AGTAGTCTAGGCGGGAGGTGACGAGGGCATGAGTAACCGTGAGAAGAGCCTCCCGGTCCAGGAAGGGGCGCAACTGGTGCAACAGGCGCACCTGTGCATAGGCACCCCTGACTACTTCTAAAAGATGGTTCTAGTAGTGGTTAAGGTGATGGATTAGAAGTTGAGAAACCAGGGAAGCCTTGAGTTTTCATTCTGCTTTAGGCGCCAAAGCCAACTAGATCTCTTTGAGCCAGACTCTCTCTTTCAGCCCTAGGAAGAAGATACTGGCAAGCTATTTCTGATAATGTTGCCAGAAAAAAACTGCATGGACTTATTCCTGCAGTCACTGGGAATCAGGCTTGATAGACCATAACAACCGAACTGTAGAAGCAGCAGCAACTGCAGCAGTTTTCCACATAGAACTGTAGCTGTCAAATTTTATCTTTTGAAGGAATCTATTCAACTTGTCTGCCATAGAATCACTATGCACAGTAAAAGATACTGTGATTTCTTCTGCGGCCTATTGAATGTATGCTTAGATCACAGGGTTGAAATTAGGCTTAGTGGTTCTCATACTTGTCCCTTGTGATTTGAAAGTTCATTTGAGAAGACAAGTAATATTTATTATTATTGCACAAAACAAATTATTAATATGCAACAATGTGAAATCACAGCTGCCACTTCTTTAGCCAGTGTTGGCTTCAAGTTCACATTGAATTCTTCCAAGGAACCTAGGATGTCATAATGTATTGACCTAATGTATATGCAGTTCTAAGCAGTATGACCTTTTGTAATTGAATGATGGAAATTTTTTCAGTGCACAGATTTTCTAAGTGCTGTCCAAGATTTTTTTTGATACAGCACTTAGTTGCTGAAAACCACTGTAATAACACCACTGCCAATTTATGCCATAATCTTTCAAATTTGATTTTCAGATCTTGATACTTTGTGATCTTCTCCAATTCTCTCTCTATTCTATGTCATCTGGTATTATCCACACTTTCTTCTTTTCAACCATAATTAAATCTACCGGGTTATGTTCTGTGACTTTTTATTTTGTATTTGATATGTAATATTATGAGATGGTTAGATAGTGTCATTGAGGCAACATGAATTTGGATAAACTCTGGAAGACAGTGGAGGACAAGAAAGCCTGGCATGTTATGATCCATGGAGTTGCAGAGTTGGACATGACTTAGATAAAAATCTAATAATAGTTATTCACTTTTTGATATACAATATATTAGATCATCTCAAAGTTCCATCCTATTTTCTACATATAATCCTGTAAAGGGTGTTGGACTGCGAGAGAATGATTGACCCAAAGTCACCCAGAAGGTTTCTATACAAAAGGGAGGCCTAGAGCTGATAATCCCCAAGGCCAGCACCTTAACCACTACATCAAACTGACTCTCTGCTTACTTTCCCTCTTCAACTTTATCATATACGGTAGAAAAATAAACAGTATAGACAAATGTAATTCTTAGGAAAGCTGATTTATCCTGATTTAATCTTCTAAGTCACTTAGAAGTGCCCAGTCACTTAGGTGAGATGTGTCTGGAAATTTGATAAATAAATCTTGTTACAGTAGAACCTCTGATCACGAATGCTTCTGACCATGATCAAATCGGGTTTTGACCAGAAAATTCACATTTTTCCCCGCAGCCGATTTTCCCTTCCACACCATTTTTTTTTTGTAAGTGCCAAATTTCCAAAATTAGGTTCAGGTCATGACCAAATCAGGTTGTGACCAAAATTATGGAACGAATTATGGTTGTGACCAGAGTTTCTACTGTATTCGTTAGTTCTGGTTCTCCTAAGCAAATTTCAGATTGGTAGATGGGTTAATAAAGAAAACTCTGCAGTTTAAAGTTTTAATCATCTGTTGATATCACTGGTACATCAGACTAAATATGTTACCACTTTAGAAGTAGATATATGTTAAGTGTACAGAACTACTGTCAGTACCCTTGCACGATAGCATATTGGGTCAGATATGCAAAAATCTTAGGTTTTGATACTGAAGCAAATTACAGATGTGTGGCAGCTTAATATAACAAGTGAATTTTACTGTAAAAATAGTGTCATGTTTAATTATTTTGATACCAGAGAGAAATGTGGAGGGGACTTTATTATTTGGGTGGTGACACAGCATATAATCAAATTCATTGCTGTACTGGAATCCTGATTCTAAACTTACTAACATATTCATTATAATACATCTGTTTTATGACATTAATGTAAATACCTAACTCCATAAAAAGCACATAAAAATAGCTGTGTCTGTAAACAATATTTTCTTGTTATTCCACCCTATCCACCATAATATTGTTACATCTTATTTATCTTGATGTTGCAGTATTGTGTATTTCTTAAACCCTAGCCAGCATTATTCAGCATTTTTCTACCTTAAACCTTAATTCAATACATTGGTATTAAATAAATCTTCTCCAACTTTGATTCATTCTAGGTGTACGCACTTCAGTTTCTAGAATTTTCAGCAGTGACCATGCTAGCTGGGGACTTCAGAGACTTGAAGTCCACCCATCTGGAAAGTGTCCAATTTGAGCAATAGTATACTAAACGATAGCAAGGACATTATTTTGGCAGCAGTTTTATTTTTAAAAGTAATGGACAGCTCTGCCTATAAAGTTTAAAACCCTAATAATATGTTATGATTATCTAGACATACATAGATCACAGATATTTACTGAATGAAAGAGAAAAGAATAATAGCTCAGCATTACTTGGTGTCCAAGAAGCAAAGGGAGTGTTTGGCAGTAATTATAGATAACTAGCCTAGGCTGGAATGATTAATGGCAGAGTCTGGCTGTGATCATTGTGCTTCCAGTTATAAAAGATAGCATTTAGACTATCAATTTAAACAGCATGAGCCATGAGGATTTAAAATGCTTTTCCTTTTTGTGAAAAGGATTCTGGGGAAAACAGGAAATAATAATTTTCCCAAATCATATATTTTGAAGAAATCAGTTACTTATATCTATAAATAATATAAAGAAAGAAAAACTTTATAGTGTTATATAATTTTATCTTTCTGGTTTTCTTAATCTAAAATAATCCTTTTTTGAAACTAATCTCATGTTTATTTATTGAGAAATAAGATCTCTCAGTTTATGAATTATAAATTCATTACCAAATTATAAAAACATTTTTAAATTCAGCAGAGTTTATTTTTCAGGTATATGTGTTTATGAATGCAACCTAGTATTAAAAGTATTTTTATATATAGGAAAATAGAAAAATACACTATTCCATATTTGTGTAATGATGACAAGAAAAACATGGAGTATGATACCTTTCTCCCTTTAATGACTGCTTAAGAAACTTGGTAAAAAACTTCATACCAAGAATGCTTTTATTTAATACATTCATATGTAATTGATTCCTAAGGATTCGTTCAGAGTCCATGTATTAAACTTTGAATGCTTGTTCTACAACATGAATGAAAACAAATTACTGCTTTCTTTTTGAAGCTTAACAAATTCTGAGGTAGCAGAAGAAATACCACTATATATTAAAAAAGAGAGACCTTGATATTTACTTATTACATTTTACTTATTACATTTACTATATTTGATATATATATATAAATATATATTTATATTTGATATAACAAATATCAGTCATATGTTGTAGGTTCATATCTGAAAGCACCAGGAAGGTATAGAATTGTCTTGTGTGCCTTATGCATTTATGCATAAAATAAGGTGAGATGAGGCTAGTATGAATGTCTGTAAAATAGACCTTGGAGAAGCACATGATTTGTTGTTTCTGTGTGTCCAGTCACAGGAACCTTATCTCTCTGGGTAGGAAATCTTCCTATATCATGGCCTTCAAGGACAGCTGAAGGGCAGGCATGACATCATGCCAGGGTAAAGGCCCTCCAGTGGTTAAATACTTTGAGTTTAGTTGAGTATGTCATAAGAGAGGCAAAGTATCTGTTGGATTCACTGGCAATAAAGGTGGGATCATGTCTACAGTATATCAAATTGCTACTCTGTGGCTATTGCAAGCTGTTTAATGAGTGCTTTGACCTGATCAGCTCCCAATCATCCCAAACTGAGTAGGTTATCAGATACGAGTACACCCACACAGTATCTTCCACTTTCATGAGGTCTATCTCTAGTCTCTGAGAGACATTGTTAGATACCTTTTTGAGCTTAGAGAACCAGTCTTACCCTGTTTCCCTGAAAATACAACCTCCCCTGAAAGTAAGACCTAGCTTTATTTTTACACATGTGCCCAATATCCGTGTGCCCCTAACTAATAGGTTAGTCAGTGGATGACATCCCCCCCAAATTAAGACCTGGTACCTTTTTGGGTGGCAAAATGATCATAAGATAGGTTATTATTTTCAGGGAAACATGGTAGAAACAAGCTCTAATAGTGCAGAGTTGAAGAAGAAGCCATAAAGAAGTTATGCAGTTGGCTTGGCTTCAAATAATATGAGTGCCACATGTATATGTCTTGAGGAATTTAAGGATGACCCTACAATCTGGGTCCTCATTTTATTGACCTCGGAAGGATGGAAGGTTGAGTCAGCCTTGAGCCTGTGGGAATCGAACTCTGGCAGTCAGCAGAACTGGCCTATAAAACTGCATTCTAACCATTGAGCCACCACCATTAATATAAACATTTAAGTTAATATAAAAATTGAATAAGAGTGGGACCAATATGCAGCTTTGCTTGATGATCAGTTTCAACTGAGTGAGCCCTTTATGTAGCATATGCATTAGATATAATAAGCATCCGGCATTGAAGGTTTCCCCAGTTTTTCCCATAGTGTAGCTCAGAATACAAAATCAAAAGCTACTTTAAAGTTTGTGAAGGCAGGATTAAAGAGGCGTATTGCAGGAGGATTTTTTTTCAAGCAGATGTAGGAATACTAGGCAGTAATAAATGGTAGATTGGTCTTCCCTAAAACTGGCTTGCTCTTCTGTAACTATGTTTTCCTGTCCCAGCCAGTCCAGCAATTTCCATTGTAGGTGTCTTGCATAGCTTATGCTGATTGTGTTGAGGAAGCTGATCCATTTATAATTAGCAGAATCATGCTTTCACCTTTTATATATAGATAAATGACTAAAAGTTCTCAACCTTTGGGGATTTAGCAATAGATGTCGATGCAGGTAAAAAGTGAAGCTGGGGGGGGGGTAGACCCCTAAGTTGTTTTTAATGGATTCTGAACTGATTAGATCTTCTTCTAAGACCTATGTATGGTGCCTATATTGAGAAATTTTCTTAGTTTGGCTAGTATGTCTACTTCCAACAGAGATACCATGTAGAGTTCCTGAAAATATGCCTTCCAGGTTCTGCAGGGGTGATGTGACAGCTCACCATAGAAAGACTTATTTGGAAGCTTGATGTGATATGCCAAAATGAGGATGGCTATTGGATTTGACTGCTTAAATGAGTTGGGTCCAGTTATTTTTATTGCTTCTTTTTTGTTGTATGCCAGAAGTTGCTTGTTGTAGTTTTCTTCTGGAGGAGGTCCACTGCAATTGTCAACATAATATTGGATAAATAAATCTGCAATGTTAGCAAGAGCTTTTTTGGCATTAACACAGTCATCAAACCATGGCTTGAGTAGTGCTATTTTCACTTCAAGGGCACTGACTTTGTGTGCATCACCAAAATAAGGATAGGACCAAAGTGAGAGGTTTCCCTTTCTGAGAAATGCCCTGTTGGACCTGACTCCCGATATTCCCCCCCAATGTTAGGATGTGTGATTGTGGTATGATTGTGTTTGACATTTTATTGTATAGGACTGTTTTATTTTGTGTTTGTTCGCCGCCTCGAGTTCCCCTTCGGGGTGAAGAGAGGCGGGATATAAATCCAATAAATGAAATGAAATGAATGTTGGGTTTTGGATGTGGCATCAGCTGAGACCCCAGGATAGGGGTGGCGCAATGGCAGTGCTCATCCAAAATACTTGAGGGACATGCAGGGACACTATCCAATAGATTACTGGGTGTGAGACCCTATTTGTTGGTTGGGCTCTAGGGTTTAGTTGGGATTATTACTATTCTCCCAGTTTCCCTGCCATGTGGCCATCTTCCTTTCTGATCTCCTTGTGGAGTTCCTCAGATTTATGGTCTTGAGGAGCTTCACCTTGCCATCTATAGGTGTGGACTTGGAAGATCATGGCCACTGTGACAGCCATGGGCCTGTAGCAAGTCATTCATGGCCAATATATAATAGTGGTCATACATGTGACCTTTTATTTATGTCTAAATAGTGGCAAGGTGTTGAGGATTTGGGGGAGATATTGATTTCTCCCCTGTCATAGATCACAGTTCTGAATTTGCAGTTCTTTGTATCACCCATCCCTTCATACAGGGAGGCTGGAATTATTGTATTAGTCCACTCCAGACAGCTAGTGGACCTGGTTGGGTTCCAGAGGGAGCTTAAGATTGTTCCAGAAGGTCTGCTGAAGCACTTGACTTGTTTAGTGATCATTTAATTATGATGGTGGTGACAAATGAATTAGTGCTTCTGTATTGTTCAGAAAGCTATCCAAACTTTTTCAAATGTATAGAATACTAGAGTTGATAGTACATTTTTGGGATCTTTCTGACCCATTTTGGGGAGACACATGAATATATAAGTATTTAGGAAGTTTAGTACTTCATATGGGATATCAGTTTCTTCACTTAAACAAATATGTTTTAGTATTTTGATCCTAGTAAATGTTCTTTATCTTTAGTCTTTTAGTCCCATATTATACTCCCATTTACTTTTTTGTAGAATTAAACCATTCTTCTTTTACATATATTAAATATTCATTTATGTAAGAAAATGAATTTTACATTTACTAAAAGTTAGCTTCTTTAAAAGCTGAGTTTTTAAGTAAATATTTGATAGCATAATCATACTATTTTGTGTTTATATATCTTAGGAGATGCTTTGGAGATGCAGACAGAATATATTTGATGAAATGAAGAAGAAATTTTCACAGGTAGTTAGTTAAAGTGAATGTTTACAACAGTTCAGTTTTGATAGCATGAAATTAGCACTGTGCATGAGTAAACAAAATGGTTTGCAAATACATTAGAGTACTAACTTTTAATATATTTCTAAGAGTGGAAAATGATTTGGTATCTTAAATGAAACTCTAAGCCTTCATTTTAATATCTACAAATATCAAAAGCATGGTTTTGAAAATTCTAATAAATGATAATTTGTATGACTTCAACTTTGAAACTTACAGTTTCAAAACCCATAATAAGGTATTCTGGATAATTTAAAAATTGTCTACCTTTTTCAATTAATTTAGCAAAGGTATTGCTCTAATACCATTTTTGGAATTCTAGTCAAAACAGCTTGCTTGTTTTTTATATTAAGTTGTATTTCAGTTAACTGACAAATGTGAAGTTTGAAATAGTTGACAAAAGTACCTTGTGTATTTTGTTTCAGCTTTTCCCAAATGTTACAGTTCTCACACTTATATTTCAGTGTACGAATACTTCTGCTCTTTCTGTTGGATGCAGGACTTTTCTACCAATAGCATAGACATTGTATATATATTTAAAACAGTGGTGGGATTCAATTTTTTTAACTACCGGTTTTGTGGGCATGGCTTGGTGGGCATGGCTATGCGGTCATGTGACTGGGTGGGCTGCTACACCCCACACTGCACCCAATTTTTGGCCTAGAAAACCTCCTGAAGCGTCCTGGCAGCCATATAGAGGCGCATAGAGACTCCTGTAAGGGGCAGGGAGAGGAGGGGCCAATCAGATGTGGTATTTGCCGGTTCTCCAAACCAGTCAAAATTATCGCTACCGGTTCTTCTGAACCTGTCAGAACTGGCTGAATACCACCTCTGATTTAAAAGTAAAATATCAGTTCTCTTACTTATTAGCTTTTTCAACTTCTTCCGGGCTATTTGTCTTTTATGAATGGAATATTTTAAAGATATACCTTATTTAACAATCACAATTGGGAGTAGCAATTATTTGTTAAACGAAGTGGTTGCTAAGTAAAATTGTGACTGTGCTTATGATTTCATTTCATCTTTGCTTTATGAAAGTTGTAAACGTGAGGAATGGTTGTAAAATTACTTTTTCATCACTATCATAACTGAACAGTTGCTAAACAAAGACTACTTATAATGAGATGCTGTTATTTTTTTTTTTGAAAAAAGTTTTATTGGTTTAAAAACACAAATTAAAAAACAAACATTTAAAACATACAAACACAAAACTATATACAATCTACATTTCCTCTTATTTGTTCTATTGCTTGTGATTCCTTTTCTTTTACATTTGGATTTCCGTCCCGATTCCTTACATTGATTGCTTTAACTTCTTTTCCATCCATTTATACAACATGTCCCAACTTTCGTAATATCTCGTTTCCCCCATGTCTTTTAGTCGTAAGGTCAATCTATCCAATTCTGCACAGTCCAGTATCTTTTTCTTAATTTGTTGGTTTGTTGGTGGATTCTTGTTTTTCCATTCTTGTGCGAATGTGATCCTGGCAGCTGTCATAATGTGCGTTATAAGGTACATTACTCTCTTCTCGTACTTCTCTCCATAAATCCCTAATAGAAATATTTCCGGCCTTAATTCGATTTTAAGTTTAGTAATTTCTTCTAGCCATCTTTTTATCTTAGACCAATACTCTTTGGCTCTAGGGCACGTCCACCACATATGAAAATAAGTTCCGCGTTCCTCTCCACACTTCCGTCTTGAGGGATCATCTCAAGGATATCATGATCCTCTGGCTTACATATATCTTAAATGAACCTGGAATCTTATTTCAAGTCGTAAGACCGCCCCCCTGTGCTGAGCCAACCCAGTCAGCTGCTCGTGGCACGTGTGCAACCTTAAAAAAGCATTCGGACCGGCAGCACCCATGATCTGCCCTTTGGGGGTCCTTCCCCCCATTGTGAGGTGGAGGACAAAGAAGAAAAGGACTGAAACCAGGGACAGGTTTGGTAGCTCGGACCCAAAGGACCCGCCCCCTTTCTTCCCCTTCTTCCCTATCACCACAGCACCACATCTCAGGGCTGCGCTGATTGCCCTTGATTGGATTCCTTGGAAGAAAAGGGTCCTGTCTCCGCAAAGCAGGGGGTGGGTGGGGGCCGCCGCAGATCCAGCTGCACTCCCCCTTTTAGCGGCAGAGTGCCAATGCACTTCACAGAGTGGCTTCAAAAGGCTCCTGGATGAGCCTTTGATCAAAGCACCCTTTTAAGAATGGCACGGCCCTAATGCACATGCTTATTCTTTTGCAAATAAGAGGTCCCCCGGAGCGGGGAGGGGAGAGGCGGCTTCAGGAACGATCCAGGGCTGGCACCACCAGGCTCGCCCAGACAATGCCTCCTTTGGGGGAGAAAGGCCTTGGGCTCGCTTGGCTGGTCCGGAAGAGAAGATCAAGGGACTCTGGCCAGGCCCCCTCTGGCTTCCTGGTGGAAAGGGAGGAGAGCGTTCCAAAGCCCTGGGCTAGGCTGGGATGCTCCTGGAGAAGAACGCAGGAGTGACCCACATATCGTGCCCAAGCCCTATAACCGATGGCGCTAAAGAAGCAGGAAACTCCCTTATGGTAGTGGGGAAACGGAATCTCCCTTTGGCCCAGGAAGCCGAGAGCTCCGTCTGCCCTCTTCTCACAGCCAGTCCCTCCCGTCACCCTGCCAGTTCCCCATCACAGCATCCTCCGGGAGGGCAGGGAGGTGCTATCTCTCCTGCCCCAAATATCACAGGGGCTGGGGGAAGGGGAGAGAGGCGATTGCAGGGGCCATTTTGATGGAAACTCAAGGCGTCCCCGCAAGTTCAAGACCCTGGAGGAGGCCCTTTTGGGGTCTCCTCTTGCTTTTCCTCACCTCGCCTGGGACTGAGCATCCGAGCCCAGCGTCTTTCAAAGCGAGCATATTCTGAGCGTCAAAGGCCAACTCTGAAGCCATCTGCTCTGCCATGCTGCCCTTCTGTTCCTTCTAGCTGGGGGTCTGGAGCATTTCCCTCCCAGCTCTTGCCTCGTCTGAAAGGAGCCGTACAACGTTCAGCTCGAATCAGAAACGGTAAAGACATGGCTTTACTTTCTGGGTCAAGCGTTTGTCTGCCCGTACCAACACACACACACACACTCACACACACACACACACACACACTGTCCTCTTGAGGTGGGGGGTGCCAAGAGGAGGGGGTCCCCAGCTGCTTCTTTCTGCCCATCAACTTTGTCCAAATGACAGCCCAGCAAATCCACACTCTGAAGGCTAATAACGGGAAGATAAATCCATCAGGGACTCAACTGGCAACCTCGCGAAGGGGCATCGCAAATCCTGCTTCTGGAGATTGTCATCCCTTGTCACAGAGGGCCAGAATCAGCCGGCGTGATTTTCCCTGTCTCGGGCAGAAAGAGGGCGAGGTGGCAAGGAGAGGAAGGCCTCTGCCCGGAGGTTTGAGAACAGCAGGATGGAAAGAGGGGGTGCCCGGAAGGGGCTTGCCCAAAGACCCTGGAGGGGCTCAGCAAAGCTTCATGGGGGAGTTGTAAGAAGTGGGGATGCAGAGGCAGCTCTCGTGGCTGCCAACCACAGCAAGGAAGGCTGATTGCTGCTTAGGCAGAAGAAGAAGGCAGGTCTTGGGACCCGGGTGAGAAGGACCCCAACATCCAAGTTCACGTCCAGAGACCCTGGCAGGGGACTCAAATCATCAGGTTGTGGCTCTTGGGCAGGGCCAGCCTTTGGGTCCCTGGACAGCACCCCCTGACCCTTTGCTGCCAAGAGGGTAGCACCCTCGCTGGCCAAAATTGGGTGGTCTCTCTGGGTGGAAGAACCCCAGAAGATCAGAAATAGGTCCATGCTGTATTTGCAGAATGTATGTGAGGTCCATGTATCTCTATGCAGAAGAAAAAAGGAAACACTGCACCACCGCCTTATCGATTTCCCACATTCACTTTCTGCTTGTGTACATTTCTTCTGAATAGCGCTTTGTCTCTCTTGCCTACACATTCGAAGCTCCGAAGAGTCTGTCGGTTCCTCTCTCAGCTCCTCCAACGTGCCGGCTGGCGACACCCAGAGAGCTGCACTGGGCGAGTCTCCTCCTACCTTCTTTTCTTAATTAGCGATTCTGTATTGCTGGGCAGAGCTCTTGGGGACGACGGCCTCTTCAAAACAATTCTCAGCAACAAGACAAAAATAAGTGTGTAAGGTCTGTGCAGCAGCTCCCGCTATTAGCAAAAGGCTCCGATGCTTGGAAAAGGCAGGGCTGCTTCTTCTTTAGCCACCAAAAAAGCTTTGGCCTCTCTGGGAGGGTAGCTGGGGTGGATTTCTGGAAGGCGGTGCGGGGTGGGGGATGAATATTTTATGCTTCTCAATGTAATTGAATGCTGGGAAGAGTCGAGGAGTTTCTCCCTCGACTGGGAAAATCGGTCAAAACATTTATCAGAAACCTGCATTGCTGGGCTAAGCATTACGGAGAGCCAATCTCTGCAAGATCGGCGGGGAGACCCACCTGGCCAATAGAACCGCCAAGAGCCGGACCTGATTCAATGGATATCACCACCACCATCACCATCACCATCATCAATCTGCCTGGCTAATCAGAGCGAGCCAAGTCAACGCAGGCTTGTCCTGGGTGCCTCCAATGAAGTGAGAAGCCCCATGGAGATGTTCCAGGAGAAAACATCAGCTTGGAGAGTCCCGTGGGTGGCCCAAGGAGGGACCACAAAGGCCATGAAGAAGAATAAGAAGTTGAGGTTGCCTGGAGAACCTCACTAGGCCAAACCAAGATGCTTCGTTCATCGGGACGTATTTAGATGGGGCCAAATAGAAATGGCTATGTCTTATTTTTAATTTGGAGTTTCTTGGAGAACTTCTACTTGAAGGCAGATTGCAGGTATACATAAATACACGTATTCTCCTTGGCTGATCTTGGAGGCTCCCAAACTCTTCTTCTCCACTGACTCACAAAGTCTTCTGTTAGATTTTGTCCCCTGGTTGCTGGAGGTGGGTGGGAAGAAGGACACCTGAATGCCTATTTCCAAAAACCCACCAACTTCACTGTCTGCCAGCTGCACTTCAGGATAGGAAGTAGACTCACATTCTCTTCTTCGTCCCCTCTTGCATTACGGTTAGGATTGTAAATCCCTCTTCTCTTTTTTGTCCCACCTCCTCTGTCCCACAACTTCAGAGACTGAGATCTGATAATTATTTTGCATCTATTTTATTTTCCACCTTGGCAATAACAAAGAAATTAATCACAAGAAATATAAATTT